>JZLH01S0005844.1:9918-33752 GCA_001188425.1 Eucidaris tribuloides | reverse complement strand
AGACCTCATCAAAGACACTGGTAGCATGGGGAATAATGCGGCTCAGATTTGTTTAACTGTGGTAAATGTTAGCCAATACCTTTAGGTATACAATCAAACAACATTCTATTATCTGCCCATTTACATCCAAGGAACACCCAATTAACCACATCCACAACAAGAAGTTGAATCTATCATCGCTTAAAGAGAATTTAATCTGTTGTCACTCAATCCTCTATATACCTCCTTGGCAAAACACAGAATGTACCACATTACGAGAGGAAATCAAAATGTTCCCACTTCAATCAATGCATGTTGAAGGGCTTACACTGTTGTAGTCCAGTCACGCAAATTCAAAATACTCAAGTACTTTTTTTTTAAGTAGCAAGTAATTGTTGAGTACTTTGACTAACAAGTACAAAGAGAGATCCAGTACTTCGATGTTCAAGTACAAGTTTTGGATGTCGAGACCAAGTACTTTGTAGCCCAAGTACAAGAACCGTAGTTTGAATACGAGTGCTTGGACGTTTGAGTATAATGACAAGTACGAGTACTCTCAAAACAGTACATGAGTAGTACTCGAATACCATTATGAGTACTATGATGCTGCATGTGAGTTGCACAAAACCAACAAGCTGTGGGGAAGTGTTTGACTTCATTCTGCACAAATTCAGGTACTCTTTGAAGCCAAATTATACGACACTCGATGCAGATGACACGGCCACAGGCGATCTACATCATATTTGTCATCAGCTAGCCATTTCAAAATAATATAATAAAAGCCAACAATGATTTTTGAGTATGAGTATTTGGACATTCGAGTATGAATACTGAGTACAAGTACTACAAGACTGAGCGCTTACCATCCAGCTGAGTGCTAGGAGCAGGATTCCCTGTGGCCGAGATGTTAACACCGGTCTGAGTGTCGGTCTGAAGGTCGTTATCCCCGCCCTCAGTGATTGCCGACACACTCTGTAAGTGGAATGGGAACCAAACGAAAGCATTTACAGTCAATTCTCTAATTCCTTTCTTTCTTTCTAGCCTATTTCTCACCACTGCTGAAGGAAGGCCTCCTCATCACCTTTCCATCTCATTCCAATTTTTTCCAGTAGCATCCATGTACGAGTTCGTACACTTGCGCATCTTCAAATTTCCCTGTCTTTCCACAGCAGAAAACTGTGAACTGCCAGGACCGTTTAACTTTTCTAAAGCTTGTAAAAAACACTTGCAATTTTAGCAAGTTCCCAATCAAGTGTACTTTTGAAAATATCTTGATTAGATTTTTCCTCATTTATCACCTTAATATGCGGGTACCATGGCAACGCAGTTTCTGACAGACATATTTAAATAATGTGTCTTGCACATCTTTACCCCAAGACCAATGTGTCTGCCAAATTTCATGAACATTGTTCGAAAATGAAAAATACTTTGACCGGCAAGATTTATAACAGATCAACTGCTACCCCCCCCCCCCACCAGCCCAACCATATGCTTGTTCAGGGTTATAGCTACGGCAGTCGGCACCGGCCGATAGTATCCGGCAGTGTTGTAGTCAAGACCAGGCCATCCGAGACCAAGACCAAGACCAAGACCAGACACCCCGAGACCAAGATCAAGACCAAGAAAAAGAGGTCCGAGACCAAGACCAGCAGTCCGAGACCGAGACCAGCACTTTCCGAGACCAAGACCAAGACCAAGACCAGCGCAACTTCTAATTGACACTAATTTGTACGTGTTTTGAGGATAACGTTACTTGTTACTCAGCATTACCTGCCTACTGGTTACACATTGCAATTAGTCTGTAACAGGATTTGTAAAGATTAAATCAAATTAACAGTTATGAAGAACATTAGAAATTATATTTTCTTTGTTTCATTTGTCACTTACATGTAAAATGTCTCCCAAAGTTTAACGAAAATAGGCCTATGACTATGAGTCAATATAATAGCTACAAATTGCACAAACGACTGAGGAACAATTTTAAATTGAAAAGAATACTATTTCCCATGAGCACATTTGCCTGAGCTACTGAAATACAGATCAGATAAAGAAAATAAAGTGCAATTGTTAATAATCATATTTCTTTCATTCATTAATGATTTTTCTTCATTCATTCTTGATTTTCTTACATTTCTATATTTTCCTTCCTTTTTCTCACTTTTTTCATTCATTCGTTTTCTTTCTTTTTTTCCGTTTTATTCCTTTCTATTTGTATTTCGATCATGCAGTCTTTTTTTAAAATTTCATTCTACCCTTTTCTCTTTCTTTTTCTTTTATTTGCTGATCTTTTGATTCTTTATTCTTTCATTCTTTTTTGTTTTTTCTTTCTTTCTGCCTCTTTACCATATCTTTCTTTTCCCCTTTTCTTACTTCAACCTTTTCTTTTCTCTCTTCTTGCTTACTTTTTCTATCTCTATCTTTCTTTCTCTTTTTTCTCTTCTTCTCTTTTTCATTAAATCCATTTTCCTTCCTTTTTCTATCTTTCTTCCTATTTTCATTCTTAATGTCTGCTATTCTTATTTCCTTATGTTCTATCTCTCTTCCCTGTTCTTACTTTGGTCTACCTTTCATTCATTCTCCTTCTGTTTCTGTTTTATACCTTTCTGTTTGCAATCTTTCATTTTTCTTTTGTTTTTCTTTCATTCTAGCCTTTTCCCTGTCTTACTTCTTTGATTTGTTTTTTGTTTGTTCATTCTTTACACTTTTATAATCTTCATTCAATTTTCTTTCATTCTACGTCCTGCCCTTGTCTTCATTCTTTTCTCCTTTTCTTCATTTTATTCTTTTTCTCTTTTCTCGTTTTTTATTTCTCTTTCTTTCTCTTCTTCGTTTGATTTTTTTCTTCCCTTCCTTCTTTATATCTTTCTTCTTTTTTTTCTTTCATTCGTGATGTCTTTTTTCCATCTATCTGTTTTAAAATTTCTTTTCCTGCTATCTTAATGTCAATATTCTTTTTCTTTTTTCTTTTGTTTTCAGTCTTCTTTCTTTTATTATTTGCTATCATGTTTTCTTTCTTTCATTTGACTCTCTTTTCTTCCAATTTCTCTGTTTTTCTTTCTTTTCGTCTTTCTTTGTTACTTTTTCTTCTGTTACATTTCTATGTTTTAATGTTCATTCCATACTTCTTCATTTGTTTCCTACCATGTCTACTTCCATGTTCAATTATAAAAGGAACAACCAGAATATGTTGTGTCAGAGAACCCACCATTGTCGGTCCTTATTTATGTGTAGAAGATCTGTGTTAAAAACTAAGTTTGGACGCACTCTGCATGTTTGAATGCCCTATACAGTGTGTCTAAAAAAATGTGCAAGTGAAAACCGCTCCCTTTGGCAATTAGAAAATATTCTTGGGACATGATGCCTACATCAACGTCAAGAGCATAGTCATAGCTTTGAAATACTGTTAGTTTTGTTCAATTTGTTTGTCTTAATCTTGAGATATATGTTGATTTAAATTAGAAAGGGTAAAATCATAATTGTGCCACTTTTACTATAGCAGGTACTATAGTCCCTTGTAAACGTGACCCAATTGTGATTCCACCCTTTTGTTGTTTACAACATATGTCGAGATTAAAACAAGCAAATTTATGTGGACATAAACAGGTATTACAGTACTTTTTAACTGTCAAAGTGGGCGCTTTTCATGTTAATTTTTTAGACATGCTCCACCGTGCCTCAATAAATTTGCAAGCAAAAGGCACTCTCTTCGGCAATTAGAAAATATTCTTTTAATTTGATGCTTACATTAACCTTACGGGCAAAGTCTTAGCTTTCAAATGCTGTTTGTTTTGTTCAATTTGCTTGTTTTGATCTCAAGATATCTTGTAAACAACAAAAAAGTGGAATCACAATTACACTTTTACGGGAAGAGGTCCTGATGCTATCATTGACTGTAGTAAAAGTGGCACATTTTTTATTTTACCTTCTCGTTGGTAACTGAATATATCTCAGGATTAAAACAAGAAAACTGAACAAAACAAACTGTATTTAAAAGGTAAGACTATGCCCTTGATGTTGATGTAAGCATGACGTCACAAAAATGTTTTTCTCATTACCAAAGAGGGTGCTTTTGACTTGCACAATTATTTTTGAGACACACTGTATACATGCTGCAAAATTGCAGTTTGTACATGTGCAACAATAAAGATTTTTACGTAAAATCAAATTAGTTGCTGGTCTCGGACTGGTCTCGGCCAAAAAATCCGAGACCAGAAGGTTCGAGACCAAGACCAAGACCAAGACCAGAGCGTTCGAGACCGAGACCGAGACCAAGAAAGAGCATGCTGGTCTCGAGACCGGTCTCGAGACCAAGACCAGTCTCGAGACCTCCAACACTGGTATCCGGCACAAACTGAAGCCGACCGCCACTGAGCTAAATTTATTAGTCCTCCGACCGGCACAGAAAAGCTTGAAAATGACCGTAAAATGTTTTACATCTCTACATAAATTGTGTATTTTGAGGTTTAAACATCCTTACATTTCAGCTGAAGATGTATTTTGTAAAATAAATTAATCATGTTCCCAAAGACAAATCACAAATCTTGTGGAAAACAACGGTGAAAAGCTTCATGAACGTAAACATAAATATGATTGATAATGTATGATGATGATGTAATGGGGTTCTTTGCTCGCTCCGCTTGCATAGCTCCTTCCTACCGCCGGCACAGAATTCTAATTAGCTATAACCCTGTGCTTATTCCTATATACCACCTTCAAACTTTGTTTGGCAGGGGTATAACACGGTGCAATACTATCCTATTTCACTTCTTACCCGAGTCATATCAGGCAGTTCAAGGACCTCTCCTGCCTTGTAGGCATCTACAGATTCCTGGACCAAACCATCCATATCCAAGACCTGAAGACCATGTCCTGAAAACATAAACACAGAGTAAAACATTTACAGTATTTCAGTCAACTTTGCTGAATTCAAATCTCTTGGCACAAGATGCACTAAATGATAAGAGACATGGGAGCATTTTATTTTTAATCATTAAGATTGTGTCAATTTATTATGTATCAAAATATTAATTTCACTGAATAAGGATAAATGTCTTTCACTAGATCATTTTTTTTGTTTTGTCTTTCTCTAGAAGTAACATTGTTTATATCTATTTACATTACCCCTAACACACAGTTAATAAAACTTAATTTCACACGTGCTGTTTGAAAAGTTTCAGAGAAATCCAGCACAAAAAAAAAATCAATTGAATAAATAAATACATGAAAATAAATATATGCATAAATAAACAAATATTAGAATAAAATAGATGCATATAAAAATAAATAAATAAATGAATAAATAAATAGATGGATAGATAAACAAATCAATATCAAAATGAAATAAAATAAAATGAAGTAAAATAATTAAATTAATAAATTCTGAACACTCAGTCAACAAAATAAATGATTGGATTTACAAATAAAATATCTTAAAAAGCCTGATATCAAATTTACTTCTCAATCACATTGTCAGTGATATATCACTGTTTTGTAGCCTCAAGCTACATGATCAGGGTTGTATACGATAAAAGGCCAAGCTTGGAAATAATTTTTTTTTCCACTCATCTACGGATATTTAGTATTGAAACAAAGAGCTCGCCTCGTTACCTTCAGCCTCATAAACACTGCCGAAGCTAGTTTTTTCCACAAGAATGCTTTGACCGCCAGAAAACGAGGGCTATTTGAGCTGGGAAAGGGAGGAATTTTCCTGGTGGGGCAGGTGGTGGCTAAGGAAAAAATAAAAAAGAAGCAATTGTTAAAGAACTTCTTACATGTACTGTGATTAACTATGTAGTGTCACGTGTGCAGTTTTACTCCGCAAATATTACTTTCCAATGATTGTGAAATCACTAAAAAGTGTGACAGTAATTTCATTTCATATTACACTTTTTACATATTAGAAGAACAGTGCTGAATAAATCACTCATGAACTGGTAGGGTGACATTGGGTATATTGCTACAAATCACATATTTTGGAGGGGTGGAATATGGGAAAAACATTTACATTTTCTAAGAATTTGTATAGATACAAGGAATAGATCTATTCCTTTAAACTTAGTAACTTTCTTTGTAAATTCTGTACTATTCACAACATTATAATAAGAATCACATTGTTAGAGAGGGTGTACTTTCATCTACAACTTTCGTACAAATCACTTTTCTCTATCACACATAGGTTAGTAGTTAAAGCTACTGGAAGTCAACACTGTTAAAACATGCTTGACATGTTAACCCGTTGGAGACTAAGTACGAGTTAACTTGTGTTGGGGTCTGTGGAAAATGTTTGTTATTTTGAAATCAAATCGTCTCAAATGGGTTAATAGAAAGTCTTTTCAGGAATAAGAGCAGTAAGCATTATTACAGAACAATAATTATTATTGTTATCATCATCATTATCAACATCATCATCATCATCACCATCATCCTCATCATCATCACCACCATCATCATCATCATCATCACCAGCATCATTATCGTCATTGTCATCATCATCATCGTCATTGTCATCATCATCATCATCATTACCATCATCATCATCATCGTCACCATTACCATCATCATCATCCCCATCATCATCGTCATCATCATCACCATCACCATCACCATCACCATCATCAGCATTTACAGAATGTGATGCACTTACCGTTGGTGGTGATACGATGTTGAAGAGTCTGGCCAGGATGTGTCCCAGGATGGCATTGTTGCTAGGGATACCTTTGATCTCACCCTCCTCCGGTGGCTGCCACTCACCGACCATGTTCTAGGGAACAAAGAGGAAGATTGCATAATAGAATTATTCTTTAACCCTAATCAGCCCGGGCTTTTTTGAAATTGCATAGCCCGGGGGGGGGGGGCTAATTTGGCCCCCCCCGTCAGATCTCGGCCGCGGATCGCGCGATCGCCGCGAAAATTTGCACGTGCATAGAGCCGGACGTAATCTCCAAGACTGTATAGTTAGATTTTTGAAAAATAATTATCTTCTATTTTTAAGTAATGTACATTATCATATTTATGTAATATAAAAATCATATTTTTGCCTATACACTCCTTTAAACAAGCTCACAGAATTGCTAATTTTTGGCTGACTAATATTCTTTTCGACATTTCTAATCTAATTATCTGCAATAAAAATGGTGAATCAGAATTAATTCTTATGTATTTTATTGTTTCATTTGAATTTCTTATTGTATTCCTTGTTTTTTCGATGAAATTTCTCGAGGACACTTTTGCGATCATAAACAGCATGAAATTAGTTAATTTCAATCAGTAAAAGTAAAAATAATCATACATTTATGAATTTGGGCTGAAAACACAGTTTGCATTGAAATAACACACGATTTCATGTTTTTGAGCGAGTTTTGGTGTGACATGCAAGTACGAAAAGTTGCGTAACTCCGGAACCGCGTACCCGGACGTCGCGAATTTGGTCTCAAAAGATGCGCAACACTTGAAAGTAAAAAGTCAGCGAGCGACGCGGTCAAAAAATTCCGCACGGCGGAATGGTCGCGAACTTTGTCGAGGGGGGGGCTATTTTAGGACCCCCCCCGGCCAGATAGGGTTAAAGGTTATGATTTTGATTTGTACACCAAACCATTTTTTGCTGAGATTTGATATAAATAAAGATCATCAGTACATAAAAATGTAGTGTTCAAAGTTTAGAATTTGTAATGTATTGTCCGATTTAAGCACTTGCAGTATACAAGACATAATCTTTTAACTATCACCTATACTACACTCAACAATTGACAAGTATTTACTGGACTTGTTAACAAATTTCTGAACCAACGTCATGTGGCAGCACAGCACTTGAAACTTCAGACTGTTTTCAAGAGAGAATGTACAATGCAAAGATATGGATATCAATCTATAACACACCTTGTACTCCAAGAAGTCGCCCTCATCCAGTAGTTTCTGTCTCTCTTCTTCTATCAGCTGTTCCTCAGTGGGTACCTCCATCTCAATCACTTCCTCTTCCTAGTGAATGCATTGAATGTTTTACCATATGTTAAAAATTTGTAACAAATACATGAGATATATTTACAATGAATACACAACATATGTAAATTTATGATTAACTATAACCATAAATTATAACATAAATTCAATCGCATAGAATTTTTACAAATTAAATAACCAAGTTAACCCGTTAGCTATGGGAACCGGATGTGCCCTGTGTAACACTGTGAGATTTTCAGAATCTTGCAGACAATGGGTTAAATGTGGTAAAAGGAAACAACAATATAGCATAGTGCCATAAAATGCATTCCTATATCCTGAGAGGGCGTAACACAACGTGATACCTCAGGGTACTGGGTGGTGCATGAAATACTTAAGTGTATTCATAGGAACAGAAGAATCCAATAGCTTGTTACTGGGTCCTCAGAGAGAAAACATACCAAAGTGTGAATATCAGGGATGGAGAACTCGAGGCCGACTTTGCCAGTCCTTGGCCTCGTAATCCCGTGACTCGGACTCGTCCTCGGCCTCGTACCATGCGGCCTCAGAGATTTGGGTCGAGGCCAGGTCGAGGCCACAAGATTTTATATAATCTGGTGAACCTAAGAAAAAACCCTGTTTGATTTGTTTGGGCATAGATTTTGAAATATTTTCAACGAATAGACCCCATGCCAAAAAGAATTATGAAAATCCTACTATAACTTAAAGCTAAGTTAATTCACTTCTGATCAATGAATATGACTTTATTTTACCCAGCTCGTAAGTTTCACATCATTATTATTCATATGGGTTAATGTTCCTCTATAATGTCACTGCTCTATACTGCAACAAGACAGGCACGGCGAAAGTCGATGCCTGTTTATTAGCTGAATGTTCTGAAAACATTAGTCATTTACAATTACATCAAATATTGTTTACCTCAAAGTCAAGAGCTTTTGCTTTATTTTGTTTTCATCATCATCATCATCAGGCATTGTTCAACCATTGTTGGATGAAGCCCTCCTCAATCAGTTTCCATTCGCTTCTATTTGCTGTCATTCTGTTCCATGTTGCTGTGTTTGTGTATGATATTTCATCTCTCCACCTTCTCTTTTGTCGACACCTTCTTCGCTTGCCTGTTCTTGGTTGCCATTCTGTGAGTTTCTTGGTCCATCTGTTGTCTTGTGTTCTATATAAGTGTCCTGCCCATCTTCATTTCATCTCTTTAATTTTTACTACAATATCTTTGACCTTCGTTTTCTGCCGTATGACAGTGTGCTTCACTTTGTCAAGTAATGTTAAATTGAGCATTCTTCTTTCCATAGCTCTTTGTGTTGTTCTCAATTTATGTTCCATTTCTTTAGTTGTAGACCAGGTTTCTGCTCCATACGTCAATGTCGTTAAAATGCACTGGTCAAATATCCTTCTCCTCAGTGCGAGTGGTATTTTCATGTCAGTTAAAAGTTCTCTGTACATATTAAAACATCTCCACCCTCCTTTAATCCTTGTCAATACTTCTTCTCTTGTATTATCCTCCATTTTCAAGGTTTGGCCTAAGTACTTGTAACTGTCGACTTTCTCTAACTGGTGATGGTCTATTTTTATTTCCTCTGCTGTTTCAAAGTTAGTCATGAATTTTGTCTTTCCCATATGCATTTGCAAGCCAACCCTTTTACTTTCAATGTTCAGACTGCGCAACTGTTCTTCCATATCTTGTACAGAGGTTGTAATCAGTACCACATCGTCTGCAAATCGTAGGTCAGTTAGTTTTTCTCCATCTATGTTGATTCCTTTTCCTTCAAGGTTGGACTTTCTAAACACGTCATGCAATGCTGCTGTGAAAATTTTGGGTGATAATGTGTCCCCCTGTCTGACACATCTATTTATCTTCACTTCTTTTGAAATATCATTATCATTATTGTATTAGTTTTTCCCAAATTGATAAATTTCAGTATTATTGGTTGATTTGAATGAATGGTTGATTGGTTAAAAGATTGTGTTGAATTGATTGTAAGATTTCAAAGTAATTTTAAGGGTTAAAATTTTGCCCTAAAATATTGCATTATTTCGTAAGTTGGTGACTCGGACTCTGCCTCGGCCTCGGAGAGTTGTGACTCGGACTCGGCCTCGGCCTCGGAAGGTAGTGACTCGGCCTCGGCCTCGGAAGATAGTGACTTGGACTCGGTCTTGGCCTCAGAAGGTGGTGACTCGACTACAACACTGGTGAATATATATAAGTAAATTAGTTGAGACCAAATTGAAATCTTACCTCTGCTTGTTCATAAAGTGGTTGACCAGTTGTGAATAATAGTGTCCATTCTCTCATTAATTTAGGGGGTAATAATCTGAGATAAAAAGATGAAACAAATTAACCGATGTAAACCAATGTGACATATCGTAAGTTGGATTCAAGTTAATGTTTTCACTACATTTATTAACTGCATGAACTGTTTAGGAAAATCAATGCTGTTGAAAATAAGAATGATGGTTTAAAGACGCTATATAACACTGTGGAAGACCCATTTAAAAAATTGCCAAACTTTGCTATCTGACATATATCACAGTGTCTGAATGGACAAATAAACACCTTAGAACACAAAAGTTTGGACAGTTATGCTGTTACTAGCACAATATGTGGAAATACAAATTGGCACATTAATTATTCTCAATCGATAGGAAATTCTGCAACACAGCAGTCTATGGGGGAAAGCTGGTATGGTCTCTCAAAGATTTTCACCTTTTTTTTTTTTACTTAATGATCGTTTTAAACTGCAAATTTTTCAGGGCTTCATTTTAAGACCGTATTAAAGACACTGGTAGCATGGGGAATCATGTAGCTCAGATTTTTTAAACTGAAAACATTGTTATATAGGGCTTTTAGGAAATAGATGAAACAATGTATGTAATTGACTATCACGGCTAGCCTGTTTCCTGGCTGGCCGGTGTTTAAAAGTTTGCAGTATGTGATTCTGCATTTACACTGCCCAAAAAGTACAGGAAACCAGAGAAAAAAATACACAGGGGTGCAGGGCGATTTGCCCCCGATATGACAAAAGAGCCCCCATAAATTGCCATAGGGTTCAATACAAAAGTATATCAAGAAGGCATTGAAACAGGAAAAGCAGCCCCCGAAAAGAACATTTGTGACCCATCACCACGATACCGTGATAAAATCACACGACCCAAAGGTAAGGAAAAGAATAAATGTCATTATTATAACATTAAGTATGGAAGTGAAGTGTCCTCAAAAATCAATGGTTGTATGACTTTCACATGTTGCAGAAATTTGAATACTTTATATTTCTCACCAAAAGTATATTTCTTTCTATGTTTATGTTTCATAAGATGTGCGACTTTATCAGGCTTTCGTGGTGACAGGTCACGTTTTAATTTTTTCCCTGCACGGGACCTGGGGCGATTTGCACGAAACCACCAACAAAATTTGTTCACAATGTTCAGAGATATCAGGGAAGACAATATGCCTTTCACAAAACTATGAACATCTCCAACAACAAGCGCTATTGCTACCTAACTTATGACATCTCCGGGGTTGTCATAACTTTCGTTACTGGACATGTCCATGAAGTTAGCATGTCATGATAATATTGTGAAATGAAGTTCTCATTGGAGTTAGAATGTCATGCTTTTGTGAAAATGAAGGCTTCATTTGTTCAGCATGAGGTCTCAAGACCAAGAATGAGCCGAGACCTAAAAAATGTGGACTGTAGATGTGACTACAGCACTGTTTACAACATACGATCATGAATCAAAACCTACCTATTTGTAAGCTCTCTGTACTTCCCGACTTTGCAGGAGAAATCAACGATATCCATGAGAATTTCTTTGCAGTTGTTGAAGTGCTTGCGATACTTGGCTTCAGCTCGATCCTGTGCGATTTTGTCGTGGAGCTCCTTGTCTCGCTCCGTTTGTTTTTTCAATGTACCAGCTTGGCAGCACGAGCCAACTCCTACAGGTAGCATAAAGGATAAGAAGATGGTGTGAGTTTACGATGATCAGTTGTGGACACTGTAATCAGCAGTACTTATTGGCATAATCTAATATCATTACAGTTTCAAAACTCTGAGCTACATAATCCTCAATGCTATAGGGTGAGTTTCTATGGTAGAGTCTAAAAAATGTAACCTTCAAAATAATGTACTTTAAAACAAACATTTGGTGGTTTCAAAGAGTGAAAATCTATCACTACCCAATTTTGACATGTCCATTCCCCCTCCCATAGACTGCTGTACAGTGTGTATCAAAAAAAAAGTAAACACTTAGTCAAAAATTCATTTTAAAAATTCTCATGATTTTGAGATTATTTTTTTATATGAATATGTTACCTTGGACCTAAGCTATCTTATGACACTGGTGGTTTTGAAAGCATTTCACGCATGAGTGAGCACAGCCCACTTTTGTCCAATCGGCCCAAAAATGCATTTGCGCACAGAATTGCATTCAAATGGTCATTGTTTATTGCCTTGCAGACCGATGCTGCAGAAGATTTCAACTGATGTGCATAAGTATTGAATCCTCAGCATGCTCAGAGAAGAGTTTATATCAATTCTGTCATAAGAAAGACAAAAATAAAGTAATGATTCAGATACACCCCACTAAAAAAGAAGAAAATATCATGTTTGCAAGATGAACTGTGAATTGACTATGAAAAAATGACATTTTCTTCTTTTTTTCGATGTGCATCTGAATCATTGCTTCATTTTGTCTTTCTTGTCACAGAAATGGTATTAGGTTTTCTCTGAGCATGCTGAGAGTACTTGGGCACGTCAGTTGAGAACTTCTGCAGAACCGGTCTGTGAGGCATTAAACGTTGACTATAAGAACACAATTCTGTGAGCAAATGCATTTTTGACTGATTGGACAAAAGTGGGTTGTGCTCACTCATGCGTGAAATACTTTCAAAACCAACAGTGTCGTCAGATAGCTTAGATCCAAGGTAACATATTCATATAAAAAAATAATCTCAAAATCATGAGAAATGTTTTAAATAAATTTTTTACTAAGTGTTTACTTTTTTTGATACACACTGTATTACAATTAAAAGTAAACCAGATACGTAAGTCATGTGTAATGTTCATCCGCACATATTTTTCCAGTGGCAGTATAAGTGTCCAGAGTTAAGTATTCTAGGATGTTCATTTGTCCATTCAAGAATTACGACGAAGCTCAGATATCACAGTGTGACTTTTTTTTGTTTTTTTAAAGCTGCGTAATGTAAAATAGTGTCTTACAGGTTCATTTCACAGCATCATTCATACAAAGATGATAGCATTCAACTTTCTTCACATATTTAGTCATATATGCTAATGGGTAGTGTGAAGAATTTATTGTAGTATGTGTGACCTATAGACAGATACAAGCAGATGCACAATAACAGCTGCTGTATTCCACATAGTACTCCATGGCATTTACAGGATTTCTTTACAGGTGCTTCCTTAATTCTTTTTTTTTTGGCACCACAATTCCAGTAGATGTTCTCAGCAAATAACATAATCCTTGCAAAAATATTAGTCCAAGCACTTTTCAAGGCTTGTACAAACCATGTACATTGCATTCATTGTGGGAAATATTAGCGCCTTCAATATCATTTGAATTAAAGGCAGTGGATCTCATTTGCAAACATCCCTACAGACCAGGAAAAGATAACCCATGACCTTAGGCTATTGATGAAGGGCATGTCTGTGAAATTTGGGGGTTAGTTATTCCTAGATTTCGAAAAAAGTAAAGAAAAACTATAGCTGTTTAGAGTACGTGTATGGTAGGAATTTTTTCTCGCGAAATAAAATTCAAATCAGAGTCTAACGGTCACTATTAATTCACTAAAACTGAGTTTCCAGGTCCTATATTTTGCTAAAGGTTCCCAGATGGCATTTTCTTCTAAATGCCATTGTATTTACACAATGTAATTTTTAGCATGCAAAAGAGATCCACTGCCTTTAAATGAGGGTTTTATTCCGTTTTGTCACCACAGGGGATCTCTGCTACGTACACAACAGTGTCATTTCCAGGCCAAGGCCACCCCAAAACACTACCTTCCCATAAGGTTTGTACAGGTGCCTCAGACCGGGGCCAAAGCTTCCAAAAAATTAGCCTCGGGGCCAGCTTTGACTATAACACTGGCACACACACAACCAGTACTGTATCCGAGGCCGGGTTCAAGGCTAATAACTATAATGGCCTCGGTCCAGGTCTCAGTCCAAGTCTCCTGTACAAATTACCCTATGACAATGTTGTGGTTTTGGAGCGGCTCCGGTGTCGAAACCTCAATACGTACCGCTTCTCGGTCCAGCGCCTCCTGGAAGTCCTTCTGACGTCGCTCCTCGTACTGCTCCTGACGGTAGATGCGGTTCTGCTGGATGACCGCCTTCTCGTGGCGTAGCTGCAGGAGCTGGGTGGCGATGCGTCGCTCCTGCTGCGACTGACGCATCAACCGCGTCACGAGCAGCTCCTCGCGGTGCATTTCCTACAGAGAGGGCAATGTAGAGTGTTTTTGATGAAATGATTAAGGTGCAGTAAAATATAATATATTTATTTGTCACAGCATGACATTGTCTTCAAATAACTGAGTTGACTGAGTGATGTAATTGATAGCATGTTGCCATTCATTTGAATGATTGCTATGGAAATCAAAAGCATGCTTATAAATTAATTTTCAATCACATTTTTACCTAATAGAGGAACAGTCCTTGATAAATCACTTATGAAATGGGTAGGTTTACATTGGATGTTTTCTGACAAATACAACATTTTTGTCACAATTTCTTTTTGTGAAACAGGAAAAACATTCACATTTTTTATACAGTTGTTGATATCAATTGATTCAAAATTAATAACTTCACAAAATTCATTGTAACTTCACAAGTCTTCACAACATTATAAGAAAGTCACATTGTAAGAAAGGGTAGTATTTTCAACTACAAATTTTGTATGCAACATTTTCCTCTATCACGCATGTGTAAAAGGTTGTAGATGATAGAAAGTTGACACTTCACTCCACAGTTGCTTAAAAGTTGCAAATAAAAAATGCTCAAGACAAGAGTTTTGAAGTCCTCGGTGCGAGTGCCTCAGGTTTTCTGGCTTGGCATCCAATAGCGCCCGGGCCATTTCCCAGAGGATAAGGAAGAGGAGACGTCTGACGTTATCTTACCTCATTTGCTTCATGAGCCTTGAGCTGGTCCACCAGGACTTTACGTCTGCGCTTCTCCCTCTCCTGCCGCGCCACCGCGTCCTCCTCCAGACGCTTGCGAATCTTCCCGATGTAGTCATCATTAGATGAAGGCTGTATTATGTAAGGAGCAAAATATTATGTCTTTTTTAACAATCATGTGTGGTTAATACTTGTATTATATTGTGTGGCCTTACGAGGGACACTATAGCCCATGCTAGAATCATATTGCATGAGTCAAAGACGAGTGCAAGATGGTCCTAGTGAGGGCTATATTTTTGGTTTCCCCCAAGAAAGTCTAGCCAATATAATTATTATTACACATATCAGGGATTCTTCAAACTTTGTCTAAATACATTCAAACCATCACAACCAATTTGGTCACCGACTCACCGTACTGTCTTGTTTACATTTGGAAAAGTCAGAAAAGTTACACAGTCATCTGTATTTGTTACACGTATGTCTAGCAATTTGTGCGTACGCTGTATTCACGTTGATAACTTCTGCGAATGCGCATGAGGAAACAGGGCGGTATGAGAATATATGGACCAGTTCTTACGTAGAGGTGAATATTGCAAAATACAAGAAGAGGGGTAATATTGTGTGATATGGTCCGGGATAAAAACATACAGGACACAGTACGAAATATATGGCTTTATTTCACCACTAAAATACCTGATATCAATCATATAGCCCTATTATTAAAAGGAATTTCATATAAGGTGATCAATGCCAAGTTGTACTATATCCCCTGAGACAAATGAAATATTTCCTAACATACAGCAACAGATGTTCGCACAAACACAATCATTTACACATTTAAGATTGTAGGATTTAAAACATACCTTAATAAGCAAGGCTTGGTCGGATGGTGTTTTTTCTGGTTGCTGGAGATAAGCTGCCACTTCTGCATCAGCAGCTCTGTTAAGGAGAGTAAAATATTAAAAATTTGTCAAACAGGGAAAATATTGCTGACAAATTGAAGATAATGGTGGGGATGGTGGTAGTGTTGGTGATGAAGATGTTGATGATGACAATGATGATGATGAGGAGGAGGAGGAGGAAAAGGAGGAGGAGGAGGAAAAGAAGGAGGACGAGGAGTGGTAGTGGCAGTGAGACATACAAGAAGGAAACTAAATTAGTTTAATAACACTGAATGATAACTCAATGATGCAATAGAATAACTAATTCAGCTTTCCTTTTTGTGAGGATGAATCCTGTGCTAAGTTTTGGTCAGAATTTATTTCCAGCTGACCCTGCATAACTTGACATCATTGCAACTAAACAAAAGGCTTTATGTGAGGCAATATTTGACTTAAGTGATGTAAGAATCACACATTTTCCTGAGTGGGTCTGAAAACTTCTTTTGACCTCTCCAAAATTTTACTAATGTGACTTTGACTTGAACTAAGTCAACTATTGGAATAGAATCTTCCAATTTGACAGAAAAGACAGATTGGCATCACCTTAATTACAAGTACTGCTCTTACGGAGTAAACAGTAGTTAGTGATTAGTAGAGACTACAACACATTGGGTACACTTAGTGCATCAATGTTTTGTCATATTTAATTGTATCAGAATGATGTTGTTTTCTAGTGGCCTTATTCTCGGTCTCAGTCCATGACACCTGTACAAACCCTACGGAAACGTTGTTTTTTTTGGGGGGGGGCGGCCTCAGTCTCGAAACCCGTGGTCTCAGATATATCACCGTTAGAGTATCATCAGTACTTACTGATCATCTTGTGTCTCTACTCCCACTGGGAGACTCCTGCTGATTTGCTGTTCAAATGCCGCTATCTCTTTACTGGTGTTTTCAGCCTCCTTCTTCCGGGCCAGCTCTTTGCGAACGGCGATGGCGCGTAACGTGCGGTTTGGCGGTGGTTTCGGGATCTCCACTGTGGCAGCTCTGGAAATACAACATGCAAAACATTGTCGTGATTAGTAATTTGCCTCCTACCCCTTCTGTTTGATTACAACCAAGCTGTAATATGATGACATAAATGGTATACCTGTATGCTTACCTGATATTTATTAATAAATAATAATAATTTAACGTTCTAATGACCAAAGTGGAAGTCTACTAGCTAGTAAGGGCTATATAGTATGTTTTGTTATAGTTTAGATATTCTATGAGGAACCTATGTTAGATGAATGTGTATGGCCTCTCTGTTTTTTTGTATAATATTGTATTTGTTTTACATGTACATGTATGTTGTATCGTTGATGCAGGGCCCCCGAGAATAACAGTATTAAACTACTGACAGGGTAACCCTGCTCAAAATAAAGCTCAATAAATAAATAAATAAATAAATAAAAATCATAAGGTACCAAATAAAAATCCGCCACTTTGTTGAATTATTTTTTTTTTAGCACTGTGCCCTACACATAGGTTACAAAACTGTGTAAAAAATATGTTTGAAGTGTGAAAATAACAACATTAGGTTATTTTAGCTCCACTTTCACCCCTTTTTTGTAAGTTTATGTTTCTTTTGTCGTGCACTTGTGCAGCCTCTGCATCATAACCACTGATCTCATAGATATTACTGAAGAAAATACATTTGGGGGCCGGCGCTACACAATGCGGTACACCGGGGTCAATGGTATCGCGTGGAGTAGTGCGTGGTGCATCATATGTTGTTGTTTTACTTAAATGCATAATGTAACAATGTTTTCAGTTTTATAAATCTCAGCTACATGACTCTTCATGTTACTAGTATCTCTGATAAGGTCTAAAATGTAGTCCTCAAAAAAATTTCAGTTCAAAATGATCATAAACTTGTGTTTTTAAAAAGTGAAAATCAATGAGCAACCATTCCAGGTTTCCCCCATAGACTGATGTGCTATAGAACTTTTGTTCACAGGGCATTTTTTTCATGTGCCATAGATCTGTACATATTTTGCTAGTGACAGCATAACTGTCGAAAGTTTAGTGTTTCAGAGTATTTACTTGCCCATTCCAACACTATCAAGTACGTCAGATTCCAGTTTGACAATTTTCTAAATGCCGCTTCCACAATGTTAAATAGTTTCTTTAAATGCAAGTAAATATTTCAAGTACCAAGTCAAACCTGCAACACAAGGTGTGCTCCTGCACAATGAGAAAATAATACATCTGTGGAACAACATTTTCTATTATCAAAAGGAAACAACTAATGCCATCAGTATGATAACTATTCCAACCATATGTACATTGCAATGTTATAAATTTAGGATCAGATTCATTTATCTTACTTATTGATAAACTTTTAGATAAACTTCAGAACTGGATGAACCATCGATCAAAACCATTTCTCTGTCAAGGAAATCTGGTAGAGTATCAATACAGTGAAATCTGTCTATAGCGGCCACCCAAGGTAGACACAAATTGTGACCTTTATAGACAGGTGGCTGTTACAGATACATTTTTAAACATATAATTTGTCTCCAGGGGAATCAAATCTGTAGCCACTTATAGGCAGGTTGTCTGCTATAGCGAGGTTGCCACTAAGACAGGTTTGACTGTACTATTTTTTTTCTTTGCTCAGTGCAGTATCAAAAGTGATTTTACACATTTTTTCCAACTCACTTGATATGGGCAACTAGTTGGACTAGTTCAATATTCCAACCATATATAATGCAAGAATCAGATATGTTTATTATTGACTTGTAAATAAACAACTTCAGAACTAGATGAACCAACGATCAAACCATTATTCTGCGGAAGAAATAAGGTAGAGTATCAATATTATTTGCGTCTCTCAATTTAGTATCAAACATGATTTTAACAACTTTTCTCCAACTCACAGGGTTCCTACACTTACACATTTTCAAAATTCCCTGACTTTCCAGAGCAGAAAACTGTAAATTTCCATGACTGTTGAAGTTGAAGTGTATGTAAAAATACATCATCTAATACCAGCAAGCGCCCAGTCAAGGGCCATTTTAAAAATCGCTTGAATGAATTATTTTTCCTGACTTTCCAGAAGAAATTGATGAATTCCCCGTTTTTCCCTGACATTTTATTTCTGGAAAAAGTATTTTCAAATTCCCAAATCCATGTGAACTCTGAACTCACTTGATACGGGCAACTAGTTCGGTTTGTCGCTGGCGAGCCTGGGCAGCCTTCTCTAGCTCCTTCATCCGTTGCTCTTGTTGCCAATGGTGGCGACGCTCCTCCTCTTCATATTTTGTACGGAACTCGACGTCGAGGTGGCTGCGCTTCCGCTCACGAAACTTGTCCACCAGCTGATCTAGATTGAGGTCCGTCTGACGAGGTGTGAGTACTTTCAAGCGCTGTTGTGGAAAACACACCAAAAATAAAATAAAAATATTTTACATTACATGGCTGTTCTTATAAGTTACAATGCTTTGAATCGATAACAGTCAGGAGCATAGCTGTGTACCGAAAAAAAAACTAAATGGGTCAGAAACAAGTGAATTGTAACAGAAGTGAAAGGAAAATACACAAATTTATAAATGAAACTTCTTCAATACTTCTGGTACAAAAATGAAGAGTGTGCAAAATATGGAATATTTGGAAAAAATTCAGTAGTATCATCGTACTAACAGGTTGCAGACGATTTGATTTCAACATAACATACAATCTCCACAGACCCCAGCCCGAAATGTCTCATTCTTGGTCTCTAACAGGTTAAAGCAAAATATCACGTGCAAAACTACAAAAAATGTTCATTTCCATTCTGCATTCTGCAACTAGCTACAGGGAGAAAACTTCATCACCTCCTTGTATGGGCCCCTCTCCATGCTCTCCAGCTTGACGGGGGCTCGGGGTCTCATCGTCTCCATGGCGACACCAGTGAGATTGGCCGACTCCTTGTTGTGGAGGGCGATGTAGAGCTGGTACATGAGGCGTGTGGCGACGCCGGTCTTCTGCGTCATGACGTCCTTGGCCACGTTGGTGTCGAAGGGGATCTCCAGGAGCCGGAAGGTGGGCTCCAGCCGGGTGAAGTTATTGAGCTTGGAGTCGGACGTCCTGCGGTAGAGGTAAGTAAGGATGAGCAGACCATTACAGTTATATTACCAAGTTACCCTTGGTGACAGAGCAATTTTATATGCTGCGCAGTAGACTATATTATTATAGTATCTGTGCAATATGAATGTCCTTTATTATTATTATTATTAAAGGTTAATGACATGATTGGGAACACTTGAAAATGCCTCAAGAACCAAATGAGTTGAAACATATACCACCTATATACCAGCTGGAGTGGATCTCGCAGCTGGAAGGATTTGTCTTTGTTTCGTTAAAGATGATGAAGCCTGAACATTCCAGTATTTTATTTGTCTTGAGGCCCAAGAGAAATAAATCCCATAGAAAGCTACACAACAGGTTTACCTACCACAAAGGATATACGCTATATAGTTATTTCAGAATAAGTCAACATTTGACCACAAGATTTTTACAGCAGAATCCTTGCATCGCTTACTTGATTCTAGAATTGTTTCAGCCCAAGTTGACGACTAATAGCCCATCATGCTATTTACCTTTAATAAAATATCATTGCTAGGGTGACAAAAGCTTGTATCTCAACAATTTTGAATGTCAGGAGAGCTAAAAAACCATGGCTGCCTTAACACAGTAACAAATGGTATCCACCTTACGACGATGGCTCTATTTTTTGATAATTGGTATTACTGATTTGGACAAACCACAAACTCTGGCTTCCGAGCCACTACAAAATAACATTTAAAAAAACCCTTTATCCACCAAAAATTTCGATTCAAGGTTTAGTCATCTCAGCGAGGATATATACTTTGAAAAACCTGGGTTCCCAGCATTTTCATGGAAACGAAATTTCCCGATTTTGCTTGATGGAAGTTCAAAATACCACCATTATCACTTTGAAGTATTTCTGGAACAGGTGCATACAGCTACCTTTAATTTTCTTCTTAATACATAACACAAACACATCCATTATCACACACATAACACACAAACATACTTTACACACATACACACACATATAGACACAACAAATAAAAAACTACATTTTATGATATTAAAACACATTGTCCTGTCCGAGACCAAAATGTCCTGTCCGCGACGTTTTGTCCGCGATGACAGATTTTCATTAGTCTCTAACTTTAATTATTAAGTTTTTTTATGATTCTTGATTTATAGTAGATATTAACTGCCCCCATCTTAATCCAGAGAAAAATAAGTCTTACTTTATGAAAGTGCCAAACTGCAGAGTAATTAAAACTTTTTGATTCAAAACGTCGCGGACAGGACAATTGCCTTTTATGACGGCCAATCAGAAGAAAGTATTTCCGGAGGGGTTGCCATGGTAACCATTTCCTGAATTCACATGAAATGCTTATTATGTCTACATTATAGAATGTGTGTAAATACATGTATCTTATCATTAATGTAATATAAAAAAAATGTGTTTGTCCTGTCCGCGAGGCAAAATGCTCATTTTTTGGGGGAAAAAAAATCACATTTTTTCATGACTTTCCACCAACTTGCGCAGAAAATGAAAATAAGTACAGTTAACTTCAGACACTGCACATTTTAAATTTCATAAAATATTAAAGAACAGATAAATTTCATTTTCTGAGATTCATGTCGCAAATAGCTCAGAAATAGTCAGACCACGGACTTGTAAACAAAATTCCAAGAGTTTTTTCCTGACTTTAGGGATTTTTCTCAAATCCCTTGACTTTTCCATGACTGTTAGAACACTGGAAGTCATTTTCCACTTTTTCCATGACTTCCAGGTTGGTAGGGAATCCTAGGTAAAAAAATAAAAATATCAAAGTCACAATAATTTCCCTTTCAATGTTCAACAATATAAACTTATAAACTTACTTATTTTGTGAAAATAAATCGAAGTCATCTTGTAGCTGATATTTCCTGAGAACTTCACCGATCACAAATCCATTAGCACACACCTCTGCAAAGTTTGTACCATCTGTAAATAGTCAGAAATGGAGTCATATTATATTTGACAGTGAGATACACCTGACGATGCCTTTTATTAATGATTCTCACTCTTTATTTGTATGTTTGTTTTAGAAAAAAGCTTCAACATTGCAACTTCTCCTTCTCCTCCTCCTCCTCCTTTTCTTCTTCATCCTCTTCTTTCCTTCTCCTTCCTCTGTATTATTATTGTGGGGTTTGATTTGGTAATATAGTTCCTCAATAAAGACTGAACAATATGCAAAACAAGCTTGTAACCTTCCTAGTATTTTTAATTATTATTAATGTTATTTCTTTCAACATCTTTTTTTCCTTTTTCTCATATTTTCTTCTCATTCTCCTCATTCTGATAATTATCATTTTGTTTTAGTTCATCATCATCTTCTTTTTCTTTCTTCTCTGTATTCTTCATCTACTTGTGTTCTATTTTGTTATGTTGTGGTCTGCTTTGGTTTATAAAAATATATTTTTTTTCAGTTAAATATAGGTATAATCATTGTTAAAATCAATGATTGGTCATTGGTGTTTCAAACATAAGCATACATGGGGGGGGGGTGACACCCCCTTTTTTCTGGAAAATACCTTCATTTTTGAAGGGGGTGTTTTAAATCATTGGAATACATGAAATAATTTTTGTTTGCCTGCCTTCTCCCACCATCCCCACCATCCCCACCCCCCCCTACTTTTTCAGAGACTGGAAGAAAAAGAAAAATTTACGCCACTACCTGAGCGAGTTTTCGGCTTTTCGGCAATGGCATGACCTGAAAAAAAGTAAGACCTACGATTTGGCCGCAGATGAACACCCCCCTTGGGAAAATCCTGCATATGCCTATGGTAAAAAATGATTGGAATTATTGACATAGATCTACCACTATGATAAATGTTTCTGAATTTGCGTTTTGGCAGAACAGGGCATGTCTACAAAAATCCTGATCGCTAGGCCCAACAACATTATTTGTTGTCTGTAATTTTGGGTGTATCATTATCTATGCATCCTCTATTGTGTCACTAATGCACACATACACATGCAGTATTATTCTGATATTTCATTTACAAGTCAAAATCGAGATGGATACATGCAATCAACTGTGCTGCAGCTTGCACTGTACTCTGGCTGTGCCACAATCCACATTCACACTGCAATTTCCTCAATTTAATTCGGACCTGTCCTAGATATTGATTCATTAAATATTACATACACATTTTCAATAAAAAGTCATAAATTAGGTCTGCTTCCATATGTCCAGTAATACATCAACCAGACAGATCTCTATCTATCTAGTCTCTCATAATTCCACACACCTGACTGAGCTGACTGACTGACTGACTGACTAACTGACTGCGCTGAGTGAATGAAAGAAACAATCATGCATTTTCTACGTGTGGGACTGAGGAAAAGCTGATAAGACTTACCAACTTGTTGTGAAACTCCGAGCTCATTATTGAGCCAACGACACAAAATTTCAGTCATCTTGATACCAGGCAATGATTTCTATGAATAAATATCGATGACTGCACAGCCTGATACCTAGGTATCACATATTCCCGGTATTATGTTTATTTTTAAATAGTTGTCATTTTCGGTTTAGACGATTTCGGCAGCTACACACAGATCTTGGCAACGGTTTGTTTGTTTGTGCATTACTCCACTATGTACACGGTAGTTTGTCGCGTGCGTTCAGCTCAGCAGTTCCGCTGCGGAAATTATTTTGTAATCACTTTGAGAAATTTGTTGGCACAAAGGGGACAAGGCCCGGGGACAAGGGCAGCCTTCCACATCAGAAAAAATGCACATTTAATGCTTTATTCAAGTT
>JZLH01S0005827.1:0-23485 GCA_001188425.1 Eucidaris tribuloides | reverse complement strand
GTTTTTTTCCTCTTCCTTACATTTATTTCAGTCTTCATTAAAGCAAGCACGTATTCACAATTTAATATTTCCTATTCAAGCAAAAAGAAAACGGGAAACTAAACATAAATCCCTATAGAACTTATAGTTCCCTATACAATAAGCATGATTATTACATCAAAATAACTAACGGAAAAAAGTGCAATAGGAATAAAGTCATCGTATAACATTGTTTCCAGTTTAAAAAAAAAATAGGAGCTACATGATTCCCCATGCTACCAGTGTCTGTGATACAGTCTAAAAATGAAGCCCTGAAAAAAGTGCTTTTAGAAAGTGAAAATCATTAAGCGACCATTCCAGTTTTCCCCTATATAGACTGCCGTGTGTGCAGAATTTTCTTCGGCCGACAATACTTCTATCTGTACATATTTTACAAGTGGCAGCATAACTGTCTGAAGTTTGGTGTTCTAGGATGTTTATTTGTCCATTCAAATACTGTTAGATATGTCAGATAACAAAGTTTGACAATTTTTTTAAATGTGGCTTCCACAATGTTATAATTATGGTGTCTTTAATATCGACAAATAGACAAGCATACATACATTCTAATTAGACAAAATTTATTTTTTAAATCTAGTTTCTTCCGTCTTGATGCATTTGGTTGTTTTATCATTTCTCATTTTCATTTTTGGGGGTTGTTTTAAATGTACTCACACTTGTTTCATTTCCCGATGTACAGTAAATTATCGTTATCAAGTATATCACGGTAATTATTATTGCAGCAGATTTTTATAGCGTACTTGGTAATAATGAATATTGATAATGCAATACTATGCCCTAACACTTATTATTGCATTGTCTTCTTATATTATTCAGTATTTTTTGTTATGCGGATATCATTTGTAGTTTCAAAGATGTAAATATAGATATATTAATTCTATTCTTAAATTGATCTTATATCAGATATCACTACTATGGAATAGGCATCAAGAAATCTTCGATCTACTATCATTCTCTTTATTCCGGTAAAGGTTTGACTAGGTAAGTGAAATGATACACACACACAGATACCTCATCGCATACCCACCCGTCACAGACAGACAGACAGACAGACAGACACACACACACACACACACACACACACACACACACACACACACACACACACACACACACACACACACACACACACACACACACACACACACACACACACACACACACACAGACACACACACACACACAATCACACACAAACACTTACACACGTGAAATTGAAACATGATTATCACTTCCATCGCTAATTGATAAACTGAACTGCAACCTTAATGCATGGAAACATTTTTTTTTTTGCAGAGTGCTAGAGCATCTAAACACATAATTTCTCTTAAGATATACTTTGACATACGTACAATGCTGAATCGTCTTGAATTGAGTAAAGTTAAACTGTGAATTTACTGAATTACTTGGCAATATTTCTAAACGTGTTTTCTGCAGAGAAGTTGTGTACCAGTTGTGTGTGTCATTTAACTGTTTTGTAGTATGTGTTTGCCGTGAAGTTACGATAAATGTTATTCACTCTGTGTCCTTTTTTGTTTCCCTACATGTAGATTTTCTGAAGTCAAACCGAAGACCGAGGTAAGATGATGTGGGTGGTGCCATAATTGAGTTTTTTATCTCACAAACATATTCATTTCGGTGAAACTCATTGAAATAGCCAATGTACGTAAGGTGACATAGTCACACAAGATTATTTTAATGAAACTTTTCACTATATTAAATGAAAGAAAAAAATGAATATATTTTGTTTTATTCCCCTTCCCCGTAACTATTTACGTTTATCTATCAACTTTTATCTTAGGGATCAGCTCGTAAGTTTTCTCTCAGTTCGAAAACAGGAACACTTCTTCCCGAATTCCCAGATGCAAAGAATCTTGTGCTACCCAAAGATATCACGCACGATAAGGTTAGTAATTAAGAACATTAATTAAGTATATTTGTTGTAAAGTTGTTTCAAACGTATTTTATTGATCAAACCATTTACAACAATTATGTGTTCGATTTTACCACTGTTTCATATCCGTGTTGTTTAAACCATGTTATTTATCTATTTATTAAAATATGCATTTATATTTCTTTATTTCTCACATCTAAAAACGGAATGGCTCCATTCAGAAAATGTGGTTTTCATTGAGACCCTGTGGATATGTACAATGTTGTTTACTTATGTTTAAAATCAATTCTATTTTCGAATATAACATTTTTAGGGGCGTCGATCCATCCATTTTTCGGATGGGGGGGGGGTCAAAAGTGAAAACAAATGTCAAAAAAATTCGGCGCGCTCCGTGCGACAAATTACAATACAGAATTTTGCCGAAAAATTGACAATTTTGTATATTTGATAGTATTTCTATGCTAAGTTGAGTGGTTTTATGGTGCTTTCCAATGCTTTTTTAACATATCCTTGCATTGCATATTATGAATTAAGTTGCTAAAAATTATGGGGGGGGGGGGCAAATCGATATGTTTGCCCCCTCCCCGCCAATATATTCATTGGGGTGGCGACTGCCCCCCTTGCCACCCCAGGATCGACGCCCCTGAACATTTTGTTTTCAAGTTCATGTTATCAATTATACAGTTACATAAAATCCATGTTATTGATAATACCACTATCTCTACAGGTGGAAACCTTCATCTTGATGTATCGGACGCACTCACAGCGAGTTCTTGACGCCGTGGTTTCCACAAACTTCGATGAGGTAATTTAGACGAAAAAAATACACACACTTTGAGAAAATATTCACATTCCTCATGACAGGATTGGTAATACGTGTACAAACATTTAAATTCCTTTTAAAAATGACACCTAGATGAACATTACATATCATGAATCAGACGGGTACAATGATGTCAGATACAGCGTGTCCCAGAAAAAATGTCCCTCTCAAAGACAACTGAATAATTACTAAAATCAATATTATATACTCAATAAAGTTTACATATTTAGAAAGCCCACTTATTTATGTAATTCCTGTGAAAATTTCAAAGGTCTCGCTTTATTGGTTTTGAATACACAGGCTCTTATGTAACAGCGGTGCTTTCCAGTCCATGCCAAGTTTGATAAAAAGAAAGGCACATCACAGGCATATTATACCTCATTACATGCTTGACTTAATTATCTCAACGACTGTTCATTCACTTGATTTCACTTTGTTTTAAATGAAGCTAATCAAAGTTCTGTTCCATTGGTTGTGTTAGTTCTCACCCCCTGCTCACAGTGTGTTCCACTTATGGTTTGTCCTCCCATGTTCAGCTTGTAAAATTTTATTGTTCTCCTGCACGTCCTTCCACCTAATTTACATTCAGGTTGATGCATTGATGTAGCACTGCAAACTTGGAATGGGTTGAAAAGTACTGCTGTTACATAATAGAGAGTGTATTCAAAACCAATGAAGCGAGAACGATGAAATTTTCATAAAAGTTAGAAAATAAAATGGGCTTACTGAATCTGAACACTAAATATAGAATGATACTTGATTTGGGATTTAATTTAACAGTCTATCAGAGGGACATTTTTTCTGGGACACGCTGTACTGTACAAAGGTGTTCATAAGACGCCACGATACGTTCTTATGACATCTAACGTGGTCATGTCAGGTAAGTTGGATGAGAATGTATGATGTTAGTATTGTATGATGTTAATCTCAAACAATAATATATTGTGTTCATATCATGTCAGATGATCTAATTGAAGTCCTAATCGTCAAATATCTAACGAGTTCAAATCAAAATGTGTGGACATGTTACATTTGTCACAAATAATATATGAACTGCAATTAACTTTTATTTTGGTGTAACGGTTATGCAATATGTCATTGGAAACAACATAAGATATTCAAGTGTTCATTTATTTATTGATGTATTTATTTATTTATTTATTCATCTATCTATTTATTTATTTATTATTTATGTATTTATCTATTCATGTCTTTGAGTAATAATTTATTGATCTAATCCTGAATTTAGGAATAACAAATTGTGCTTTACATGCAATGCAAGAAACAAAATTGAAAAGAAATGCGTATTCAGTTGTGTCAAAAGCAACGAATTCATATCATTTTGAAATTACCAAAATGTTGATGGATGATAACGCAAGTTAGCGTGCATCTAAAATTGATAAATTCTTAGAACAATCATATACATTTCTTATCTAGGTGCAGAATTTTTTACTTCATTTCTGGCAAGGCTTACCTGCGCATTTGTCTTCGCTGCTAACATGTAACGTCATCAATGATGTCATCGTTCTATGTGATTCAGTCCTTTTCAAGGTATTTGATTTAGTATTTAGTTGTGTAACATCGTTTTCATTATGTACTTGTGAAAGAGCTAACATTTTTTGTGGGTAATTTTTCAAAATCTCATTTTTTCTTCATTCCCTTCATGTTAAATGTTAAAAATCTGATTAAATAGGTATATTGTAAATTAGTCCGTAACAAATACATCGACGTATACTCTTTTATATAAAAATTAACACCAAAAGTGTTAAGAATTTACAAATAAATCGTACCAATAAATGAAGAATATTATAGGCACATTCAAATTCATTTATTGATTTTTTGTGGCAGTTATATACTATGACGTATTATTTCTGACATATAATAAGAATTTGGCCATTTACTTTGCATATCGCAAATTCACATCTATTCATGATAATTAGAAATTACACAGAAAAAATAAGAAACCAGAAGTATTTAAATGTTGTTTTGATTATAGTTTTCTTTTCTCTTTCTCTCTTTCTGATCATAATGAAAGACTTGGAATGCTTTAGAACAGTCCAGCAAAATTTGAGTTGTGCAGTTTTAGTTTTAGTTTTCAAAATATTTACATATTTGTCATAATATTTATTTTGAATTTCTGTTAAACAGTGTAAGATTTCCTTCTTTGTGTTATTTATTTGTGTATTTATTTATTTATTATTAATCGACACCCACGTCTGCCGCAGGTTCTAATTGATGTGCTTATCCCGTCAACCATTCAAGACGTTCCAGAAAGGTATTTCAAATTTAAATTAATTTCGGTGTAACCAATGAAATCTCCTTTATTACATTAAGTTAAGCCGGAAGTATATTCATCGTACTGAAATGTGTAGAATCCCCCATCTTTGAAATACCTTTAATTGCTCTCACATTATCCAAGCTTTTTTTTATCTACTAACTAGCGTCCAATGGTTCAGAAATATTCAAGGGTTGACAAAATCATGGTTCCTAAAAAAAGGACTTGTATGAATGGTCCGTAAAATATTAGTGGTCCAAAATGTCGGTGGTTATCATGAAATGTTTTCATTGCATGATCACTGGCCCCTGTTTATTGGTCCTAACTAATTCTGAAAGTCGCTTATATTACAGTCAATCATAGGAAAATAAGTTAATTCATTTCTATTGTCAGTATTTAGTTATTTACTCTTTTCTGGAAGCTGGAAGACTCAAAGCGCGCCAAACTAAAAACACGTAAATACATAAGGTTCATCAACCTAGAACTTGGTATTTGGAAGAGTGGAGACTTTCAGTGGGTTGGAGTCATGTTAAAATGATCAATGTCATTAGCGTAGCCGAAAGGGGGGGGGGGGGGGAAAGGGCAGGGGGGCGGGGGGGGCAGTTGGCCCCCCCCCCAATAATGCTTTTCGGAATTTTGTCGGTACCGAAGGACTCCGTCGTAACACAGCATGCGGACGCGACAAAAAATAATTTTGTAGCGCGACGAAATACGTTCATAAAAACCGACCAAAATATTGAAGAGAAATTGCATTTTTCAATGTAAAAATATCATTTTTTTTCAAGCTGCGCTCGCTCCGCTCGCTCGCCATGAAGTTGATTTTCCTTCCATGTCAGGTGTTTTTCGGTACCCAGGCAAACCGCCTTGTCAAGAGTACTATGATTGATGACATTTGGAAGTTAGCGG
Source organism: Eucidaris tribuloides (assembly GCA_001188425.1). Taxonomy (NCBI): domain Eukaryota; kingdom Metazoa; phylum Echinodermata; class Echinoidea; order Cidaroida; family Cidaridae; genus Eucidaris; species Eucidaris tribuloides. The sequence continues at coordinate 17,548 of JZLH01S0005827.1, read as the reverse complement.
TATAGTACAGTCAACTTGAGTCAAGTGTACTACACAGACAACGTTCAAAATCAACCAACCCAAACATTATGTTGTACCGACAAAATGTTTACAGGCCTACAACATTAAACTGTTGAAAGATTCAACATTTCAGCAACGTGTACATTTAGGAAAAAATCTTGGGGAAACAAGAATAGAACGCTATTTGATACCGGGGCACACTAGCTCCACCATGTGAAGTGGATGGAAATATTTTGCCCTTTGGCCCGTTCCTCGTTCGCCAGCCAAATCAAAAGCCACAAATTGCCTTTAATTTGCCCACACGTTCTTATTCTCATAGACTTCGAAAAATGTTCTTCCCAAGCAATGTTGAATAACAAAATTTGTTACATGATTATACTTGTGTGTTCCTATTAAATTACAGTACTGCTGAGTGTTGATATAAATAATATCAGAACATCAGAAGGCTTTGTTACGATTGTAGAAATATAACTTTCAACTTTCTTTGACTTGAAAATCTATTGATGTCTGAAGCGCTTGTTCGCTTCGCTCACTCGCGCATACATTACCATTTTTAGTACAAGAAGCATTACTGCTTATAGTTGTATCAGTAGCGGATCTACAAGGGTGGGGATTAGGGGATTTAACCCCCCCCCCCTCCTCGGGCTGCCAAGTGAAGAATTTGTATGGTCTTATTATGTTAGTAGATGTCAGGAAAACCAAAACGTATTACAAAATTTGTTTTAAAAAACAGTGCAAAACAAATTTTTATACACAATTCTCAAATTTTTGGCACGCTTCGCGTGCAAACATATACAATTTTCAAATTTTCGGGGCGCTTCGCGTGTAAACATACGCATTTTTTAAATTTTCACCGCGCTTTGCACGCAAACATATGCATTTTTTTCTCCCATCACCATTTGTTCAAAAAAAAAAGTTAACAAAAAGCTAGATCCGCCCCTGTGTATTAATTATTCACATTATTCACTATCATCGTAAATCATTTAACTGTTATCATTACACAACACGAATATGTCGGTACGTCGGGAGTTTGTCGGTACATTCGGGTGCCTTGACCCCCCCCCCCAATGGCAAAAAGCTGGCTACGCTACTGATCAATGTAGTTTCACGTACATTCACTGTATAGATATGATCTTTTGAAATTACAGTTTCCAATCAGTTGAAACATTTATACTGCAATATATTTCCATGTTTCCATTTTTTCTAAACCTTTTACAACATACTTCGTTCCTCCATAGCTTGGCTTCCGAGATTCGACTCTTTGCCAGGAAACTACCAGTCTGGTTAGAGATGTCCTTGGAACAAGTTCCTGATGCTTTAAGACATCGAAAAGTTTCAGGTATGTAGTGTATTGTTTTAAATTATCTCGGGCTTTTGTGTTCATTTTCGCATATGTTTCATAGGAAGTCACATCTGCAGTTGTCTGGCTGAAATTAATCATTGATAAGAGTAATTGGGAAGGGTTTTAGGAATTATAATGTTCATGTATTGAAGAATACTGCTTTTGTTCACAATCATGCATTGTCATCTGTATAAAAAAAAAAACCTATGAGATAATTTTGATATGAATAAACGTTTTTTCCTCTGGAATAAATCAGAAAATCAGAAACAATCTTGGAATTTGAGTACCCGGTCCGAAGTGCAACTTCGATAAAAATTCAAGGCGAGATGGAAACCAACAGTTTTAGATAGAACAAAAAACAATTAAAAAAAATCAAATATCTGTGTTTAAAACATAATTGTCCTTCGTTGCTCACAATAATTTCCCTCTTTCCAATTTTTATTATTAAAAAGATTGTCAATTGTGGCGATTTTTTTTGGTACTGTCTGGCATCATAATGTTGCCAATTTGCATACGATTTTTGACCAAATATCAATACGCGATTTTAATATTAATAAAGAATTTTCGGGGTTTTTTTGCAATTATTTGATTTTGATGACATTGTTAGTGTGTCATTTTAATTATAAAATAAATTGAATATCATTTGAACAGAAAATGTTTATTTCTTAATTTTTTGGTTTACCATATCGTTAGTTGCTCGAGCATTTGTGCAAAGTCTTCGGCGACAGATGTCATTCTTGCATCTAGCTCAAGTAAGTGTTTTATGACAGATCTCGAAGATACTTTCAAATATTGTACTTTTTATTCAAATATTTTTGATCGTAGTGTCTAGTTGGTATTCCGATAGTCGGTCCTGATGCGACGGATAATTATAACCGGAGAAAATGTTAAAACAAAACGATTATCATCAGCAGCGTCCATCAGGTGACATCGCTCACAACTCTCCTCCAAAGTGATTTGCTTTGTGAATCCAGCTTTAGGGTAGCAAAAGAATGATATCTGGAGTTTATCATACCAGACAAACAGACTGATAAAATGAGATAGGTTGGATCGGAGGGAGAACAGAAATGCATATGGACGGTGGACACTGAGTACTGATTTAAACAAATGTCGACTCTTCCCGGGTAAATGTTGCAATTATCAAGCACAACAACATCAATCTGACATTCTTTGATTCATAAACATTATAACAGGTAGCCTAACTCAAAGAAATCGACAATCCTGACAAGTGTTGTTAATGGAAAAGTAAGAGAAAAAAGCAAACAGGATTAATGATGTATCTGATTCATGGATACGTTTATTGAGACTGAGTACCTTGTTTTAAGTGGTTAGGACGCAATAAAAATCATATCTATTATTGTTTTTTATTACTATTCATTATTTTCTACAGACAGCTCGATCCGTCCTCATGAGTCACGAGTCTATCAGTATTATGATGAAGGATTTGGTGGAAGTTAATATCCCAGAATGTCTGCAGCAGAACGGGTTTTCGACGAAGTCAAGTGCGCTGATGTTGAACAGTAAGTTTAATTTTGTTGGTGTGTGTGAGTATGGGTATGGAGAGGGAGGTCTTTAGAAATATCAACAGTAATATCGACTTGGTTATCTTCTTGATAATTTCACAAACGCATAAGTTTATATAATTGATTTCTTACAGTGATCAAAGAGTTCGAGGGGTTGATGAATAAACAAGCTCCTCTGGAATCGTTTATCGAGTGGATGGACTGTGTGATCGACCGTCTCGTACTCGAGGTAAACTGAAAGATTCATTAAAGCAGAATAAAACCCAGACATCTTCCTTTACTCAGAGAATACAGAACAATAAAAGAAATACAACAGTGACAGTTTGAGCAAATTTGGTTGAACTGTTCAAGAGTTATGAATGTTCAAAGTTTATTTAATCGTTGTTATGGAGGATTCTTAAATTGGCAACTCTACCACTTTTTGAGATGAAAGCGTGGAGAACTCTCCATTTGCTTTGTACACAAATTTTCACTTATTCTCATTTTTATGAAATATCTGATTGCCTCTTGTTTGTTGTACAAGCATGTCCCAGCAAAAATGATTTGTACATGTTTTTGGGGAGAACTTGATTACCTTCACAACTAACATTTCAGAAAAACGTAAATTTGTGAAAATTTGTGTAAATGGGGAGTTTTCCACACTTTCATCTCAAAAAGTGCTAGTGTTGCCAATTTGAGAATCCTCCATACATAAGGATTATGTAAACTTTGAACATTTATAACTCTTGAACGGTTCAGTCAAATTTGTTCAAACTTTCACCATTTTCGTTGTCTTATTGTTATCTATTCTCTAAATGCAAATAGATGTCTGGGCTTCATTCACCTTTAAACGCCCGTTGTTATTCGGAAGTTCAAAACAATCATTTACTATTCAGATTATTGAATATTTAGTAGCATTTTGTGAAAAATAATCGCAGTATCATATCACACATACAAAACGATCTAATTTGCATTTTAATGAAATTATGTGCCTTCTCTTCATTATTTACTTCACAAGGGGGCGCTGTTTCGTTCTCTTTTTATGTCAAATTTACCATCCCATAAAGGCAGAAAAGAGGTTTGATAACGATTTGCCTAAATATCAATTTTCGGACAAGATTGTTCATTTGTACATTAAATGGCTTAATCAGTGCTTGGACTTGGATTTGTTTTAGAGCGATACCTTTAATATTGCCTCTTACAAAAACTTCCCATTTGTTTTATCATTACATATGTGTTGTAATTGCATACTATAATTTAGGCCTGTACATTGCCACCTTTAAATATGTAACCTGCTGCGATCGTCATTCAAAATCACTTTTTAATACTGGAGTATGATGGGTCAGCCATGTCCCACATTGGCCTATTGTTTTCGAAACTCTGACTAGTGTAAAGAGCATTTCTCGTCACATTGCTAGAGCCGGATGTAAACTACAAGTCTGTGTAGTAAAAAAAAAAAAAATGATTTTTAAAATATTTTTAAAGTAATTAATTATGCAAATAAGTGTATGAAATTATGTTTTCGCCTATAACTCACTTACAATAGCTAGTAGAATGCAAATTTTTGGTGAAAATATTCATTTTGACATTTCTAACAATTATCTACAAAATAATTTGCCAAATCAGAAATAATTTCTTATGTATTTTATTGTTTTGTGAATTTCTTATGTATTTCTTTGTTTTTTCGACCTTTTGTTTTTTACTGTTTTTTCGATGAACTTTGTCAGGGACACTTTTGCAATCATAAACAGCATAAAATTAATTCATTTCAACTAGTAAAAGTAAAAATAATCTTACATTTATGATTTTTGGCTGAAAACACAATTTGAATTGATTTTGTACACAAAAATCACGTTTTTGAGCAATTTTGGGCTGACATGCATGTATAAATAGTCGCGCAGCGTTGTAATGGTATGTCCGATTTTCGCGAAAATGGTCTCATAAGATAAAAAGTCAGCAAGCGACGTGGTCAAAAAAAATTTGCGCGGCGGAGTAGTCGCGAAATTTATCGAGGGGTGGGGGTCAATTTAACCCCCCCCCCCAGTTAACATAGAGTTAAAACCTATGGTCACAATAAATACACAATTTAAGTTAGCATGCATGATCTGATGAAACTGTGTTATGAAAGTCATGAAGGATAGAAAATCCTTTATTCGTACTCTTTCCGAATTAACATGAACTACTACGTTACTTATACAAGAGTTTCACTTTTTATTTTTAAGGATATCGAACCCAAGATAGACGTATCTATTCTGGACAAACGAGCATCTAAGTTCCTCATGAAGTGGTCATTTATCACCGGTAAACTTATGGCAGAATTCACCATGAGGTCTTCCCAGAGTTTTGGTAAGTCTGCGACAAGATGTCATGATATACAATGGTTAGTCGCACACGTATTATATACATGTATCATTATCCTACCGTTCAATGGTAATGCGTGGTGTTAGCATGGTGGTGGTGCACTCCCCAAAATTCTGCTGAAAATTGTAAATTGTGCTTTATTCACTTTACTCTTGGCTGTATCAATAGACCTAGCCAACAATCAGTATTCTTGTGAGCATGTTTACTGCAAGTTTTTGGCAACTCCAGTGTATTCTTTTTAATTCTACAAGCTTCAATTTTTCTTTTCAACTGAAGTCAACTATTGTGTGGATCTGATCAGTCCCACATGCTACTTTTCATGTTGGAGGTTTCACTTGCAAGCCAACTTCTTCAAGTCTGGTAATGTACATTATTGCTCCCTTCTTCACTGCTATGATGTCCATCAGAGCATTGGCAAACCTTCATATTTATCTCAACTTGGAGTGAATTAATTGATTGATTTTTTGGCTGATTTCTTGACTAGATAGTTTGATTACCTGAATGATAATTCATGCATGACAGTTCATTGTCACTTTCAACTTACATGTTCACCCTGCATCTGTTTGAGATTTGTAAATATTTTGCAGTACTTTTATTCTGATGTTTTAGATTAGATTTGGTTACTACAATCAATTAACTGCTGTTTCTCGACTGATATGTCTGGCTGCTTTTTTCAGTTTAACTTTAGATGTACTTCAATTGCATGTACAGTGTAGCTGAATGTCACCTTCAAGTTTAACTTTGACTTTATAGCAACTTGATTTAATGATTGCAAGCGCAAGTTGTTTTTCATCTGGATTGAGATTATTTCTTTTTGCTTTATAGACTAGATCTACATTTATTTAAATTCTCTTGGGCTACCACGGGTAGACATTCTCCGTCAGTCATGACAACACGGCTGCATCCTGTAATTACAGCTTTCTTTCTTGTCATGAGCATAGGCCTACTGACAGTGAAGCCATTCCTTCGGACCTGTGATGATAGTGTGATTGAACACATTTCATTGTATGCTCAAAATACTTTTTTTCTGTACACAAGAAGATGTGGACCTTATACGCCAATCAAGCACATCACTTGTTTTTCAAACATATCAAAAGAACCAAAATTCAAACAGAGTTCTGAATATCCATTGTTCTACCACGAGTACTAGTCACTTTGCGATTCTGCTGTTCTTAGGAGGCCAAATTGAGCGAAATCCAGGCCCAGCAGATGTATTCCCGTGTGCTATTTGTAACACAAATGTTAGTGAAAATGACCAGGCACTTCTCTGTGACAACTGTAACACTTGGTGTCATATAGCATGTGTGGACATTTCTGGACAGTCATATGAAGTCCTTACCAGACTCAAAAGCTTTTCTTGGGTCTGCTGCAGATGTCTCAGCATAAATGCAGAATCTTCAGTGTCGTTCAGCGATATAAATGTCTCCACGAGCAATAGATTTTCATCACTAAGTACCAGTGACACTACCAATAATGATGATTCAAACCATCACCAGACTTCTACACCAACTTCGGCGTCGCATAATCATACCCCGAGGTTACCGCCACGTCCAAAGTTTTCACCATCTAAAAACCGTAAAAAGCTTCTGAAGGGCGTCATCGTAAATTGCAATGGAATAAAAAGTTCTGCAAAGTCCGCCCAATTTCAAGCCATGATCGATCATCACAAGCCGGATGTGATTCTTGGTTGTGAGTCAAAGCTTGATGAAGGGACCCCTACTTATAGTGTTTTTCCTGGTAACTATACCGCCTTTAGGAAGGATAGAAATGACCACGGTGGTGGTGTCTTTATTGCCGTACATGAGTCTCTTATCCTAACCAACTGTCCTGAGTTTGACTCAAACAGTGAAATCATCTAGTGCAACCTACAATCCGCAAATGCAAAGCCTTTATTCATGGCAAGCTTTTACCGTCCTCCATCCAACAGAAAACAAGATCTTGAAGAACTCCAACTATCAATATCTAAAGTTATCTCCAAACACAGACGAAGTCACCCCAACATCATCATTGGAGGAGACTTCAACCTTCCTGACATCGATTGGAAAACTGGCTCTCTGACCAGTTCAAACCATACAGGCATCCATCAACTCTTACTTGACACCTTACTGGAGTTCTCACTGGTGCAACTTGTAATGGATGTAACCCGCCCAGCATCTAATAATGTCCTAGATCTGCTTGTGACATCCAACCCATGCCTTATTACTGACATATGTATTCATCCCGGTATATCAGACCACAATGTTGTGTCTTTCGTCTTCTCTGGCAATCCTAAAACATGCCGCCCTCCTCCCAGGAAGATCTACCAATTTCACAGGGCAGACCATAACACTATCAAAGAAGCCGTCAAAAAGTTCTCATCAGATTTCCTTCTTTCATCTCCTGAGTTACAAACTGTAGATGAGAATTGGAAGAGGATATCAGGTTTTCTCAAGGAATGTATGGAAGACCTGATACCATCAAAAATGAGCAAGTCCCGAAGACACCTCCCATGGATCACCACTGATCTGAAACGTAAAATGAGGAAGCGTGATCGACTCTTCAAGAAAGCCCGTAGACAGCCCAGCACATCAAGATGGAAGACTTTTAGACAGTACCGCAATATGGTTTCCAAACTTGTTCACCAAGCACATTATGACTACATAAATAATATCATAGGGAATAGTCTGCAAGAAAATCCTAAGGTGTTTTGGTCCTATGTCAAGCACTGCCGGGCTGAGAATGTGGGAATCCCATCTCTAAGATCTGACAGAGGTGTGCACATGACTGACATAGACAAAGCAGAGTGCTTAAATTCCTTCTTTCACTCAGTGTTCACAAACCACAGGATTGTTCCACCCATGTGGAAGATCAGTCACACTATCCTGACATCGGCCATTTACATATCCATCGCCCAGGTTTAGCCAAGCAGTTGTCAAATCTCAACCCATCCAAAGCTTCTGGCCCGGATAACCTTTCACCGAGACTCCTCAAGCTTGTAGCGGACGAGATTGCTCCTGCGCCTGGGATTTTTATTTCAGCAAAGCTATAACTCTGGCATCGTTCCTAAGGAATGGAAGTACGCCCTGGTAACCCATTCATAAATCTGGTGACAAGTGTAATCCAGGCAACTACAGACCCATCTCTTTGACCTGCATCTCAGTAAACTAATGAAACACATAGTTCTTAGCCATATTTCAAGACATGTGTAGCTGCTACAACATCCTAGTAACGACGACAACATGGGTTCCGGCAGAAACTGTCTACCACCACTCAGCTTATCTCTGCAAACCACGACTGGGACATACCTTGCAACGCAGAGGTCAAACAGACGTTATCTTCCTTGATTTCCAGAAAGCGTTTGACCGAGTACCTCACAACCACTTCAGACCAAACTCAAGTATTACGGCATAAGAGGGAACACTCTCAGTGGACGATGTCACTCTGCTTTCCAACAGCAGCAAGCGGTTGTCGTCAATGGTTCTCGATCATCCTTGGATGCCTGTAAGGCTTGGTCACACTAGCAGTTACGACTACCCTGCGATTGGTTACGACGATTTATCGCAGGTGATCGCAAGTAGTTCAGCTAGATCGTACGATTTATCGTACGACAACATGGAATTCATCTTGTCATCGCAGGTGATGTAGCATCGAGAATAGGTTTTCAAAACCGGTTTTGAAACCTGGCTACGATCAAATTGATCGTAAAAGAGGTGGCTAAGCAATCGCGCATGATCGTTGCGCGCATCGTGCCATCACCGTACGATATCTTGTGCCAGCTATCGCACTTCCAAGAGCGGAATTTGCATAGATACGAGAAAGTGGTAAACTGATCGCGGGTAACGCACGTCAAATGGTAGTCCATCGTATCGATAGTATGATCCTGACTTGCGAAACCTGGAATGTGATTAATTGCAATTTTTCGGTGAATATTGTTGTTGCTGTTTAATAACGTGAATGTCATTCTCGGATGCACGTCCGAATGACTTCTAACATCATCACGTGCATCTCGACAGTGGCGTAATGAGGCAAAAATCATTTGGGGGGTCAGAATCGAAACGTATATGTTTGTGTCTGCATGCATGTATGTATGTTTGTATGAATGTATGTGGTGTTGTGTGTGTGTTGCATGGAGCTGTGTGTATGTGTATGGATTTGTGTGTTTTGTGTGCGTATTGTGTATGTGCGTGTTTTTAGCTTCTAGCCTACCTTTCTTATTAGTGTAGGCACATTCTATGTGTCAACGTTATACGGAACTATAGACATCAGTAGCGCGTATGAGAATGGCTTCCTTTTCAATTTGTATGGCCAATATGGCACATAATAGAAAAAAGGGTGATTTCATTGATTGTTCTAATGAATCTAAATGATCAATACACTGGAACGAATATATGTGAAAGCGCGCGAGTCGAAACTAAAAGGACAAAAGCTATAAATGATATTTGTATGTTGGCTAACAATTCATCTATGTTTTTTTTAATTTTATTTTGTCTTGTGTTGGCATATACCTTCAAATTATCGTAATAAAGTAATCCGTTGAGCGGAGCGCAGCGAAGCGAGCGGTTTAGAAAAATTCTGAATCATTTGTCGAGAAAAACGCTTAAATGCGAACTCTGAGTTGTTCTATCAAAAAACAAACCTACTGCAAGGTATTATCAAATGGCTGATTCGTCTTGAGGATTGATCGCGATATCGTTATGGCAAACTAGGTTAATCACCACTGTCCTCAGTTTATAATGCATTTGCCACAAATAAAGCATATTTGATTTCTGAACATTTGATAGCCATCCATGGAGAGTGTACTTCACAGAGAGAGATAGGGGTGCGGGACTTGCGATAAGTCAGACTTTTCATAAGCGACTGTTGGCGATTCTCTGATATTCGCGTCATTACACTTCAGTCACAATCAAAAGTGGGTCATATTTTGATGTGCCTCTGTCTGAAGGTTTTAAGAAATAAACAAATATCCTAATGATACATGGTATAAATAAACTCAAAGCTTATAATTTCCATGATCTCGTATAACGGGTGATGCGAAAGATAAATAGATTTGCTGACAAAGAAACCAGAAACGAAAAAAGATGTCTTAGAAATATACAAAGAACATTTAGTGTACAACATAACAGCATACCCCTAAAATTGTTGTACTCGAGTAGTTAGGCTAATTTTCATGAACAGTCACAGTTGAAATACTTTGAAAAATATCGATTCAGTGGCGAAAATTGTGATTATTCTATATAGTATTGCAAATGTGTGTTATTTAATCAGGCGAAGAAACAGGCGTTAGGGCAATATAATTTCTCTGTATCTGTTTACATGTATCAGAGAGTCACTGCAAGGACTAAGTGTTCAAAAATGGTTGTTCGTTTAACTGTAAAAAAAAAAAGTAACGGTGATGGGAAATTGATAATAAAATGCAAAAAACGCCGAATCTACATCAATTCATGTTATAGATTTTTTTAAAATTAATATAAGCCTCTCTGACCTATATCAAATTTCATTTTGGGGGTTCATCGCGCCCCCGCCCCCCCATCTGTACGGCCAGTGTCTTGACGGAGGCTTCTTCTTTATTTCCCTCCCGCTACATGCTTCGCCCTCTTCCTGAAGCTTTCTTGAGGCATGTCTGAATTATACTGTACATGGTAATGTCACGCGGTACATTGGTCTCTATGAATTAGTGTGCATGTCAGAAATGGGAACGACTGATGCAACGTGATAATGAACGGGTAAAATAAATATTTTTCCCTTTGTTGACGGTTGTTAAAAAGCATTCCATTCACACTTCTTTTCACATTAACAGGCATAGATTTTGCATATAACTGAATGCAACCGTCAGAGCCGTTTGAAACCAGTGCAACGCAGCGACGTTCGTAGCGATGAGCAGGAAGTAGTCGTTACGGATTAGCTACGCATCATATCGCAAGTAATCGTCACGATATACTGCACTAGTCGGGCAGCTAAGCGCCCGTTTGTGTACCATTAGCCGTAGGTAATCGCACGACTGCTGCGACTTGTCTCAGTGATTCGTGCAACTAGTGGTAGGCGATTAGCGATTGTATTCGTCGCGATTAAGCTACGACAGCTGGCAAACAGGTCGTACAAGTGGTGACCATACAGCACCAATCGTGGCGAGTTCTTGCCGACTGGTCGGGAGGCCGCTTGTCGTACGGATTCAATTTGATCGCAGGTGTCCGTAACTGCTAGTGTGACCAAGGCCTAAGATCTGGGGTACCCCAAGGATCAGTGATTGGATCAGCCCTCTTTTTGCTGTATATCAATGACATCACTACCAACATTCAATCTACAATGCGCCTCTTTGCTGATGACAGTGTCATCTACAAAGAGATTCAGTCTAGGGATGACATATCCATCCTCCAGCAAGACCTCAAAACTTTGTCTGACTGGTCAGCAAAATGGCTTATGGCTTTCAATGTCAAAAAATGTGCCTCCCTTACCATCACAAGGAAGAAATGCTTCTTTCAGCACAACTACATACTCACCAACGAGACAATACCAAGAGTTGACAGATTTAAGTATCTCGGGGTAACCGTGACAAAGGACCTTCGATGGAATACGCACTGTCAACTCATACGCAACAAGTCTAATAAAACCCTTGGCCTAATGAGGAGTACTCTGTCACCATGTTCCCAAGAAGTAAAATCCAAGGCATACATAGCATTGGTTAGACCGCAGCTGGAGTATGGTGCCGAAGCGTGGAACCCCTACACTTCAGGTGCTGTGGATGGCCTAGAACAGGTGCAGAAAACAGCTGCCCGCTTTGTCTGCCGTGATTACAGAAGACATACCTCAACTTCAGGTCTTGTCCGCCAGCTAAGCTGGGACCCACTGCACACACGACGTCTCCTGGCACAAAGCACCATGCTCTTCAAAATACAGTATCAACTTGTCAACATCAGTCTCCCACAATTCATAACTCATGCTCCATACACCAGCAGAAGAGACCACAACTTCAAGCTCTCCATTCCACAAGCAACAATTGACTCCTTCAAGTTCTCCTTCTACCCCCGCACAATCCGCATCTGGAACCAGTTAACAGCCACTGCAGTTTCTGCCCCAACACCTGCTGTTTTCCAGGAGATTGCCCTTCCGACCATCAGAGGGTTGACACCTCCTGTAGGTTCCAGACTGCTGTAACCCATACAAGAGCATGATTTTACTTGCACCTCTTCACTATTTTTTATTTGTAAATAGCAATTTCACTGTACACCATCCTGTTATTGTTTGCACCATCCCCTGCTTTCACTGCACATCCCATCCCAGTTTAGCTTGGTAAAGCTGCTTCAGGGATTACTACTTCAAGTACCCCAACACATGTACGAAGATTCAGTTGCTTTTCTCAATAGAGCTGTAGTGACCTCAAAGTAGCTTCAACAAACGAATTACCAGCACAATTACATTTCGACATTATACGTGTTCTTTAGAACACATGAGCCTTTTAATTTCTGTTTGTGGTGCACATTTGTGTGTTTTTTTTCTGTGAGAAAGTAACGATCGTGATCGTGGCAACTAGGATAATACTTTACCAATACATTTATTGTTATGACGAAAAACTCACAAAATATTCGATAACCGTTTTGACATTTTGTAATTCTTTTAGGCTCGTTTCACCTAATCCATCTGATGTTACAAGAATACGCATTATTAGCGTTGGAGACACAACATGACGCCGCAGTTCACAAGCAATATCAGCGCAGTGTGCAGAACCACATGAAGAGAACAGGTATGAAGTTTTACTTATCAATATCCAGTTATTTCAATCACTGCATGAAGGATATGTCCAGCAAGGATACATCCCTCGTGGATAAATTATATTATACAACACCTAATTAGATCCTAATTGTCATTTGATTGGAGGATTGTTGGTCACATGATTTTAAATAAATACTCCATTTTGGTTATATTTTTGCGTGCATGTTGGTTATATTTTCGTCCTATTCCAGGGTTCGCAGTGCGCTACACATATTGCACACGCGCTGTTCCACTTAGATGTGCGATGTATGTGAGTGTGAAGTTTGACGTTTGAACATAACCGTACTCACTGCTTTAATAAGGATATAAATATTTGGTGAAATTTAGACTTAAATGAGGAAACTGCAGAGACATCTGTACACACATACAATGAACATGCTGAATTTGTGAATAAGCCAGAAAGAGTATCAGAATATAGGCCTATGTATGGCTATAATTTTTTAATACTTTACAATCCTCCAATCAAATGACAAAGATCTACTTTATAATGTTGTATAAAACAAATAATGAATGTTTTATCATTCGTTGAGTAGTACAAATATTTTCATTCGTTGAAAGGTTAAACGGTCCATTCAACTCATGAAAATATTCGTACCATTGAACTCATAAACATTCATTATTTGTATATTACGCACCGGTATATTAGAAACCAATAGTACCTGTAAGCCCTGTTTTAATTTAATAAAACATACAATTTAAAGTGATCACACGCACACTCAACACACACAAGTACACAAACAAACACACCGACCCACCCACCCACCCACACACCCACCCCCCCCCCCGACACACACACACACACACACACACACACACACACACACACACACACTACACAGCGTCGCAAACCACAAAAGCACACATTTCCTTACACATTTCATTTATTTATTTGATTTCATATTTATTTTCATTTCATGCAACAAAAACATAAGCACAAAATAAAATTTACTATCTATACAAATAACGTATAATACGAACATACATAATACAATTTATATACACACAAAAAAAATAAGTGGTAACACATGTCATTTCTATTTAGTGATATGATATAATATTAAATATAAAAGGATACAATGAATGAAGGAACTTATATTGAAGCATTTACAAGCTTGTTAAAATTATGAGCCCCATTGTTTATTTATAACTAGAATATTATAACTGTGTTACTAATAATAACAGATAAGTAACTTAGAAAAAATATACAAAAACAAAGGAAAAATATAATAAAACAACAAAATCGGGGAAAACAGTATAACGTAAACATAAAGGTCATCGGAGATACACGTACACACACACATATGCACATAATTATACAGTACTCACATATGCAAGTACATTCGAGCACACGGGTCGGTCACGAGTGATGTGCATTTCTTCCACGTTATAAGGTAGATATGGGGGTTATAAAACTGAAAAGGGTATTTTACAAGGAAAAGAAAACTGTGTTTGTATGAAGGTGTCAGATAATGTCGAGCCAGTGTTATTCAGTATTGTATGCACTAATAAGAAATTTCTTAAGTCTACTTTTGAAACTGACAAAACTTTGTATGTCTTTTATACTCGATGGCAGAGAATTCCAGTATTTTGGTCCACTGAAGGTGAAAATGGTGGTGGCAAATAATGTGCGCGTGCGAGGAAGATGGTATGAATTAGCCTGCCTAGTAGGATAATTATGGTAATTATTGTTTTTTGTGAACATACTGTCAAAAGTAGCAGGTAATTCGTTGTTGTTAAATTGGTGCATGAAAATAATGATTGTTCGTCAGAGTTTACTTACTTTGCGAATAGTTTCATTTCTCGAAGTATGAGCCTTGATGGAACCATTTAAAAATACTTCATCCATCATGTTATATTCATTGTATCAATGTGTTTTTTTTTCTTTTCAGCTGAAATCAGCACAAAACCCAAAATTCGTTCCGTAAACCGGAAGTCATCAAGTCACCTCCATAAATCCAAGAAGCGAAAATGTAATAACGGCGGACGTGAAGGTATGGAAATATACAATTGTAAAGTCATGATTATTCAACTTGCTAGGACTTGTCGTGAGGAAAGTCAATAATAATATCTTGATACAAATACCAGAAGCTTGTTGTATATTGAGTGTTTGCAATGATTTCTGTAAAATATAAGTGTGCAAGGTTGACTATATTATTGGTCATTGAAGAAACACACACCTTCCTAATATTAACCCTGACCATGCGTTCATGATAATAGTGTTAATGCTTTGTACTTTTGTACTTTCGATTTTATTCAAAACGTGATGGTTTGGCAAACATTTATTGCTTGCAAGCTGTTAATATATCAACATTCCCCTAAAACCAAAACCAAAATTTCTTCATAATTTATCGAAAATAATTCTCTGTGTTTCAAAATGCGTGTTCTTTTATATTAGGGAATCGGAATATTGTTTCTGATAAAAACAATCCCTTGTGATCTTAAATCAAAAGTGTTTACATGTTTCTTTCACTTTAGGCAAACACAAAGAAGCCGATACGGATGAATCTCCTACATCGTTACGTAATGATACGTCATCCCGGTATCTATGACAACACAAGACGCATCTCTGAACACGATCCTGAATGTAATGACATGCCAGCACATTATATGCAGAACGGATCGTACCCATCGGAGACCCAAACTGACGTCACAAACTTGGGCGATCCCATATACCCCAGTACTTTTCAACCATCTTATCATGGTTGGCATGGTCATATTCCTGATTACCGC
Organism: Eucidaris tribuloides; assembly: GCA_001188425.1. Taxonomy (NCBI): domain Eukaryota; kingdom Metazoa; phylum Echinodermata; class Echinoidea; order Cidaroida; family Cidaridae; genus Eucidaris; species Eucidaris tribuloides. Next base: position 1,867 of record JZLH01S0005827.1, on the reverse strand, counting down.
CTCAATGACCAAGAACTATCCCACAACTCGACTTACACCAGACAATCTATGAGTTTCAATGTGACGGATTCGCCCGTTTATGGTCCAACGTACCCGATTGGCGGCTATAACGTATCCCAGAATGCATTGGCAATAACATCTGTGTCATCCCATAACCCCGTGCCATCTTACATGCCGGATTCGAATTCTGTTGCCTACGGCATGTACACCGACCTCAACAGCAACAGTAGGCAGCCAGGACTCGCCTTAACTGACCGGTCGTATGAACATCTTGCCCCCAATTCCAACGAATTTCAAAGAACGATGAATGAAACATACTTCCGGTACTCGGCACTTGGAGGACCAACGAGGCTGGATAACAGTGACGTCAACTCTCGCAATTTGTCAGTGGTTGGAAATTATTATTCGTTCAACCACGGATCAGACATGATAAATGGTAAGAAACTCTATGGTAATTTGAAATTGACCGCTGCAATGATGAATTTGTTTCTCCTGCTCGTCCTTCTCGTCGTCGTCCTCCTCCTCCTCGTCCTCCTCGTCCTCCTCCTATTCCTCGTCCTCCTCCTATTCCTCGTCCTCCTCTCCTCGTCCTCCTCCTATTCCTCGTCCTCCTCCTATTCCTCGTCCTCCTCCTCCTCCTCCTCCTCCTCCTCCTCCTCCTCCTCCTCCTCATCATCATCATCATCATCTTTTTCCCCTCAATATCATTTATTTCCATATCCTGTCATGCCCAACAGTAGCCTAACGTATTATTGCTACCTAAGCTGTGTGACTTTGTGGAACATTTTTGGGACTATACGGCAAATGTTCCTGACTGTTATGATCTCAGCTTATGTGATAACACCGTGAATACAGCAGACCCGCACAATTAACACAGAGTAGATTTTGTGAACATACTGTGGTAACACTGTGGAATGAAATTCGTCTACTATTACTTCATTCTTCTTCTCCTTCCTTTCCTTCCCCTTCTCGTTTTCCTTCTCCTCTTCCTTCTTCGTCTCCCCCTCCTTCTCCTCCTTCTACTTCTCCTCCTTCTTCTCCCTTTATTTTCCCTCCTCTTCCTGTCGATTTCCCTTTAATATTTCACAACTGAATAAAATAATTATTGGAAATGATGCAACTACCAATATATGCATTCATATCCATATTCAGGAAGTATCTCAGTAATTCAGTCGATATTTCCATCTTCCTTTTCACGATATAGCTGGGTCTCGAACGTCTTCGGGGGCGTTGTACCATGGCATCTACCACCATCCCAATCAGCTGGATGTTCCTCCACCAATCCCCAATGGTTTCCCTTACGTGGATGATACCACCTACCTTCCAGTCAGCGGTGGTACAACACAGACAAGAGATGGAATCTTACCGTTATATCACTGAACCTATCATCATCGGGGGGTATTTTGGATTGGAGCAGGACTTTGTTAATAAGCTTTTCAATACAGAAATTGTCAAACTCGCTCATACGATACCCAGTCGTTGGGGAATAGGTTCACGAGCTTCTGTGGCCACTGATCGTTTCCTAGGGTGTGAGTCCCTTGAGGAGAGGATTGCAAGCCTTTTTAGCAACTACATGAAAACTAACTAAGGGCCAGACTTTGTAAGCTAATCGTCCAGTCAGTGAGGGTTGGAGACAATAGAGTCACAAGTCATTGCAGTCACTCAGAACAGAGAAATATTGTGGTAAAACTTACCAACTGAATTCTTGATTTTAAATCATTCTCCGGGGGAGGTTCTCCAATTCTTGATAAGTTTGTTGAATTGTAGACTACAGCCCCAAGCACAGTACCCCTGGTTCCGACAACGATGATTGAATCTTTGTTGTAGCAGTCACCTTGATACTACGATTATGATTATTATGATTATT
>JZLH01S0005794.1:6749-18266 GCA_001188425.1 Eucidaris tribuloides | reverse complement strand
CACAGAAAAGCACATCCTTTATTGTGTAAAAAGACATATTGAACTTTTGTTGAACTATTATGCATTTGTTTTAATTCGAATAAAAGCAGCTTTTAGCATATGGTTATGCTCAGTCAAGGGTATGGGTGTCCTAGCTGATATGAATGAAAAGTGTAATGTCCGTAACGCTTCTGTAATGACACATTTTTTTTGATTACGCATTTGATCATCAATTACAAAAAGTCAAAAGGCTGATTTACATGTTATTTACAGATCACCGATCCATTGCAGACATAAATTTAGCCTTTTAGATTCTACTATGAAAAAAAGTCAACAAACTAATAAAGTATGGGGGTATACCCCCAAATACTCCTCAAATTGGCAACTTCAAAAATAAAAGATATCATGAAAGTGCATGGCAACAGTTTTTAAATGTCTATGAGTACTATCAAAACTGAAAAGAACCAAAAATATTAATACAATCATGTGACCCCTACCACTTTATGAAGGTGGACAAATCTGTAATGTCCGTAACGCCCTCAAGGTAATGTCCGTAACGCCACACACTTATGGCTGTAGAGGGAACATGATCATCTGTTTCACTTAATTTAACTTATATTTCTTATTTAACACTTCCTTACCTTTCAATTTATTAGTAAATTGGGTTTAACTGTGTTGCTTAAACTCACAGACTTTTCAATGAACATACAGGCATGCAAAAAGCTGCTGTCAAAAAATGTAATGTCCGTAACGGCACACATTTTGTCCAGTAACTACCACACGAAGTGATGAAATGGACGGAAACTTTCACTGTATTATAATTTAGGGCCATATGTGTGTGATTCCATTTTATGAGTCATAAATAAAATGGTTGTGTTATCCTAATGACCTTTTGAAGTTGCAAAATTCTCTGAAATGTAACTGTCCGTAACGCTGGAATTGCCCAGTAAATTGAATCAGATATGAACAAGATGTAAGCTTCTTTGGATCTATCAACTCCACTCGGCCTCCAAAATAAAGTATTTGTCGACCCGGCGGGTATTCTTTTGTAACCATGGACGTGACAACATACGTCAAATTAAGCCTTCAGATTTCACTGTGGAAGTGAACGATGATGGACTGAGATATGTTGTTAAGAGAGACCTGTGGACCAAAAATAATACGGAAAATGAGGATGAGTCATTTAACTCTGGTCGCATGTTCGAAGTCCCGAACAGTGATAGATGCTCAGTATTGACTTACTTATTCTATGTCTCCAAATTGAGCCCACAGTGTGTATTTCTTTGGCATCAACCAAAGAAAGAGGTCCCAGGAGATGACAGGCCCTGGTATTACGCCTTCCCACTAGGCGTGAACACCATCGCAAACAAGTTGAAAGAGATTTCAGCCAAGGCAGGGAGCAGCAAAATTTATATGAACCATTGCCTAAGGGCAACCTGCATCTCAGCCCTTGACAGTACCAGATTCGAAACTCAAGATATCATGACCGTTAATGGGATCGTAGTGCTCATTCACTCAAACACTACAGCAAAACCAGCGATGAAAGAAAAATGCAAATGATTGGTCGCCTATCAGAGCAGTTGTATAGGTCTAATGTCACATGTAGTTCTGGAGGGTCTAACGTTAAGCCTCGCCATAGTAGCACAGAGCACTGTTAGTTGTATGGATCTAAACGTAAGCACAACCCCACTCTCAACCACAGAGTCAGCAAAGACAGAGAGACACCCACTACAAGTACTCTGGATCATCAATTGTTAGCTCCATCTCATAGTCTAACATTACAGTTCTGCCTGGACCTGCAGCCTCTAGCCTTGATCCCACTAACAGTCCGAGATGGGTCGACCTCTACTGATCTTCATCAGCAACAAGAAATTTCACAGAGCATTCATGGTAACACCTTTCATTTTCATGGATGCCAAGTACATATCTACAACATGTAGAAAAGTAGACCAAAATCTAGACCATGCAGGTCTTATACTTTCTACAGACTACAGGGGTTTACCAACTTGCCCTATGGACCTGGTCTAGGTCTAGATGTCACAACTGTATATACTGTATCTATGTTATCAACTGTGTTGGTGTTATTTACTCACTGTTTGTTAATTGCTGAATTTGAAGTTGTGATTTGGATCCAAAGTGTTTTTGCAGTTTGGCAAGAAAAAATCCATGAACATATTTTGAAGATTTCTTTGTGCTCTCCTCTACTAGTTTGAAGTGTTCATCAAGACATTTTTAAAGATTAACTCTAAAGAGTCTAGGAATTAATAACACTTTACTTTAGAAAGGAGTCCCCTGTGCTGCCAGCAAAAGCATGGAAATGGTGAGTAAAAACATTGTCTTTAAACTTTTGATTTCAAAGTAGGCCCTATTAGTGATCTACTGTAAGACTAGGTCTAACACCCTATGTAGAACTAGATCTAAAGTGAGGCCTAGGTTCTAGATATTTTTGTTGTATATTTTCAGAATATATTGCCGACCTGTCAAGAAAAAAATGCACTGTTTTGTTTGTGTGTTAGGGGAGTTCCAGTGCACTCAGTTTAGTTACGGCAATATCGATAATGCACTTGGTCTGCGAGCGCATGCATTGTCACTTGCACCGCCTGAACTTCATACACTGTCTCTGCCCTAACACACTCGCAATGGTGCATTATTTTTATAAGAACACATCAGACCATGCAATTCACCTTCAGTAAGGATGTATAAAGTCTTGGTACAGATCTAAAATGTCAGTTTATCATTTATACATTAAACAACCACAAATACAAAACAAACAAAATGAAATAAAACAAAACAAAGACCAGAAATTTTTGTAAAATTCAAACTCACCTTGAATGGTAACAGACTGCTCCAATGTGTAGAATCCATCACCAGGATATGTGCCAGGGAAGATGTTGATGGTGTCGCCATGGTAACAAAGTGCTAAGGCATCTCCTGGTGACTGATGATGTTCAATGATAACTTCTGGAGAAAGATTCAGTTCCTGAAAGGATGGAAAAAAACATCACCAAAGTTTTCAAATAAGCTTTTAGGGTAAGCTTTCAAATCAACTTAACATACTACACTCAACTGATTCAAGATACCCAGCTCTTTATAATTGGTACACTTTTATTTCTGAAACAAGTATAGATTTATATTCTTATAACAAATACATTGTCACCTATCTTTTTTCCAGTCAGTTTACTGCAACAGGTGGTCAAAAAATATGTCAGATCAAATCACTTGTCATGTGCAAATGTATTTAAAACTAAACTGCTTTATTTTTTAGTTTGCAATAAGTTAAGAGTGTCAAAATACAGTGAAGAAAACATTTGATGTATGGCACATGCCAAAGAATTGTAACATTAGTCCACTTTCTGTGTAGAACTTGAATTATTTGTAGTAACAACAGTTATTAACTATGTACCTGGATCATCCCCGCTGTTAACTTGTCAGAAACAATGAAGGTCACTGTAGAACCATCCTCACGGGCAAAGCGTGCCTCTGAACTTGTCCGACCTTTGACCTCCGTTGGTAGACTCATCAATGACCTGGATGCACATTGCATTAATTCAACACAAACAGTGTTGTGTCATCTATCAAATGCAAAATGATTCCTCTTACTGAGTGTATCACGTTTAGTATTTAATTAGGGATTTCACATGTATGTTCCAATTTTAGCATATGCAAGGCTGGACAAACCCAGGTGCCCGACTGCCCGGGGCACCTGAAAATCACAGTTGGGCACTCAGAAATAAAAAGAACCTGCCCGGTCAGGTAGTGCCTTGTTTGGCAATATTTATTGACGAAAACACCTTGCGTCTATATCAGGCATTTGTATTCTTCTGTCAGGCACTTGAATTTCAAATTCAAGTACCCGACTGGGCAGCCAAAAAAGAAAGTTTTTGTCGAGGCCTGCTTTAATTCTAAACATAAATCAAAATCTGTCCATTGCTGCAAGAAGCAGCCTATCCTCAGTGATTCATTAACCATCCTTATAATCTTAACAATCATTTTATAATTGTATTTGTACTCTTACTTCAAACTTGTTTTATGTTGTGAAACCTACGTTCCTTGAATGTTAATATTTTATCTTTAATGTGAAACAGGGCTCTCTGGTTTAGGGGAGGACCAAAAAGGGTCTTGAACTGAGACTGCTGTTTTGTATAAAACTGAAAATAAGAAAATGAGTAAATTAATTCACAAAATGACACAAATTGTGATACACAGGGGTACCGTTATTTTCGGTGTACCACATTATGGAACACCGCCTTGTGTCCATCAAATCTACTATTTTCAGTAAAGATACTGAGGCTGCAACAGTGCATAACAGAAAGACATAAACTAATAAAAAGTGGAGTGAAAATAATGCTGAAATTATTCTTTTATGCCCTTGAGTGTTGAATAAGATCATTTTAGGAGACATTTTGTACTAGAAAAGTGTTTAAACATTGAGAAGCACACTACAAACATAACTTTATCAGCCATTCTATACTTGTGTCACGCGAGTCACACATGCTGTGTGTTACGAGTCACAAGTCAGGGTACAGATGATTGATTTACATGATCGGGTAAAGCAATCAGCTTCAATATTTTCTTGGTTTTGATCTACATGTATACCCTGGTTTGTGAATTCTGTGACATGAAACCCGGTGTTGTGGTCACATATCCATATTCAAAACTACCCGGGGACTGGATGCCTGAGGGTAACAGTGATTAAGTTCACTTTTCTAGTCCCTGTCATCCGAAATGATGACAAAGCAATAATAATAATAATAATAATAATGCGTGACTCGCGTGACATTTACGTGGAATGGCTGTTATACAGTTTTGTAACTTGGGGCACAGCACTGAAGAAAAAAAATCAACAAAATGGCAGATTTCTATTTGGTATACCAGGGTACTGCATGGTGCATATACATGTATAAATAAAATAAATGAATAAAGAATACATGAATGAATAAAAAAATTAAAAAATTAATTAATTACATGAATAAATATATACATGAATAAATAAGCAAATTTTAAAAACAAACAAATAAATAAATAAATAAATAAACAAATAAATAAATAAATAAATGAATAAATAAAAAATAAATAAATGAATAAATAAAAAATAAAATTGAAATCTACACCTGAAATACCTAAAGAGTGGATTCTCCAGTTTCTCCAGCTTCATCTTCAGCATCTCAATGTTTTGGTGGAGGTCCATGATGTTAACAGCGATCCGACTCTCGTTCATGTCCGTCTCCAGGTTGCTCACGTTGCTGTCGCTGAGCTGAGCCTGGAGTTTCTGAAGGTTGTCGTACTTGGTGAGGAACTCCGCCAGGGTCAGCTCGTACTGGTCGATGACATGGCCAGGGATCTTCTTATTTTTGGCGTCGAAAATGCTGTGGAAAGACATGAGGACCTTTGCAGATAGTCACTGCTGGCTCATTCATAAAATATGAAAAAATATGAAATTATTATCCAGGGCTCCACACTAATGTTTTAATGTAATTGCCCTTTGGGGCAGGTAAAGTGGCACTTTCACATTTTCACTTGCCTGAAAATCAATGAAAATATTAAACTTTATTATTTCTCTCTAATTTTAACAATCAAGGCTATTTTATGGCATTAGAATTTATCATAATTCTGGGGGTTGCAAAAATTATTTATGAATTCAAAAACTTCACAAAATTTTGCCACAATTCTGCAAGACTGCTTGTTGAGCCATCATCAGTGACATGTAAAATGGGACAGGCACATAAAGATACAGCAAAAAGTTGAGGTTTTGCACTCCAACTTCTAAATTAAACATAGAAAAAAATCACAGTTAACAAAGTTATGAAATTAAATAATTGTCCAGTAATTGTCCTGGTCCCAACGAGTTTGTTGTACCTTATAACGAAAGTCCACTTAGGCCTGGGGCCCGGTAGTGTCCAACTCGGTTTGATTGCTTCCGGGTTGACGGCTTGATCAGCAACCCGAAAAAGAATAAACAAAATTTGAAGAAAAAAAAAACTCCCAGGGTCTGATGGTTGATGCATGCTCTGATTCTAATGATATCACATCACATATTAGCCTGTCTAGCTTTCCTGGCAAACAACCAACATGTGCATGATTGCCCAATTAAAATGAAAAAAAAGGTTAAATCAAACTAACACAAAAAACCCTATAATACTGGTGTCAATTACTGAGAGTATCATTTTGCCAATAGTATGAACCAACAATGAACATGTACTTGGTTTACAACACCATGGAAGTTCTAATCTTCCATGCAAACACTATCGTGATAACACCACGGAAGCACACATGCTCTGTCAGAAGTTTCTAATGTCAAAGAAATTATTCTGACTCAGTAGCTCCAAGCTTTGATTAGGGCAGGCCTCCAACCATCTGATAGCAACATGTGTAAATCGCTGGATACATGTATCTCTAGCTGTGGCACGTCTTATCTTGTGAAATTCCAAAACAGCTGCCAATTGTCAACCGATACCACTCTCATCTAACCACCGATCACCCAATTCCACTGATAAAAGTATCATAGAACATTACTTCCGGGTTGTTTGACAACTGTCATCCAACCCGGCTTGATTTGTGTACGGAAGATAAGCTCCGGTCAAGCGAGTTGTCAAGCTGAGTTTGATTTGTCTCCCAGGCCTACTGTCCACTGTACTTTATGAGAAAATTCATGCAGCAAAAGCCTGTATCATATTATTTGTGTACCTATATTTAATTTACTCACAACTTTAGTCTTGGCTTTAAACTCCTTTCCAGGAAACTGAATTCTCCATCTTCATCCTCATCCATGGGTCTCCACAGGTGGTTGTAGAAAAACCTAAACAAGTTCAATTCAGAGACCAGTAACTTACTTGAAAAAAAAAACAGTAACTGTACTTGTAAGACAAAATGTCTACACACTATCAGTAGCAGATAGTGAATGAAGCTCTTTCTTTCCACACTTTCATTTTAATTGTTGTTGATTTTAAAATGAGAAGATTCCATATCTAGGACTTGAAGTTATCTTCTGGCAAAAAAAGTTGCTGACTAAATGATCACATGTAGGGAGAGGGTTATTGCAGATTTCTTCTTCCCTGGGCAATGCCAGGTTTCCAGTCGGAATTTTTAAGTTTTTCTTAACCCATTGACTCCAGGGACCTAGTGATAACACTTTCCCTATTTGGAAAGAAACCAAACAATTTTGTACTTTATACTAGCAAACATAGGCCTACGCAGGATTTTGCCAAGGGGGTGTTTATCCGCGGCCAAATCCTAGGTTCCAATTTGTTTCCGTCACGCAACCCACTGAAAACTCGCTCAGAGGGTGGGGGGGGGGGGGTAGTGACGGATTTGTTTTCAATCAAGGCTCAATTTTTCCGGCAGAGGTGGGGGGGGGGTGTTCCAAGATTCCCCCCAAAAATCAATTATTTCACATTTCAAACACCCCCCTTTTGACAAAAAAAGGGGGGTGATTACGGGTTAGAAGGGGGTGTTTGGGGGGTGTTAACACCCCCTAGCTTCGGCAAAACACCCTCCCTGCGTCCGCGTATGCTAGTAAATATGTTAAGGAGTTAGTCATCAAATTGATAAAAGTGACTTGACAACCATTCGTTGTTAATCATCACAATCATCTCATCATTCCCCAGTGTGGGGGGGGGGGGGTGGGGTTGGGACTCCTCATTACTGCGCACCATCTTTTCTTACCAATTGCGAACTCCAAATCAACCATCTATCAATCCTCCTTTAGGGGTAACCAGACACTTGCTCCTGCGACAGTAACTGCTCCAGTGACAATATCTCAGAAAACCAAGCGTTACGGTTAGGGTTGTCATTGGGCTTCCAGTTCAGAATAGGGTTAGGGTTAGGGCTAGGGCTTAGGACAAGGTTCAAAATCTGACCACCATTTGACTAACAAAAGTGTGAAAAAAATATTTAAGGGGGAAAATTACCTGTTAAAAAAAGAATTTAAGTCTTTTCTAGGGTAAAAGTAATTTTTAAAAAAGTTTTTGAAACCTAGAACCTTGTATCTTTCATACTTTTGGAGGAAAAATCAGATTTATGGCCATTTTGGGGTGACAACATTTTTCACCAGCAAATTTGAAATGGTTGTACTTATCCCCAAAATAGGATTATTCATACTTTTTTGTTTATTTTCATTAGTTCGTAGCATATTCTTTCCAGTGAGACTGTATTTGCTGTAATTTACTACATACTACTTTACATACAGTAACCCAAAGAAATTACCCTTTGCCGTGACAAAATGATACCCCAAAAAAGCCCCTTTTCAGAGTGACGCGTCTTTGAACCACTATAACATCTGATAGGAAGGGGCTAGAAGGCTGAATTTCCCCTCGTTTTATGCAGAATTTAATTAGCTACCAGCTTATTAGGATTTAATTTTACTTATGAATTAAAAAACTGGAGAAAAATGCAAAAATGCTACACCCACCCCAAAGTGTGAAAAAAATCAGGGCATTTGTTAAAAAAATTATTTTAGGAAAACTAATCACGCCACAGGCCTGAAAATTTAATCAATTATGCTCAATATACTTCCCCATAAGTGCTTAGATTTTTGATACAGTAGCCCTCATACTTTTTTCAAAATAATTTTTGTAACAATTTAAATTGACTGATTTTGGACCCAAATATCAACTAGAGAAGTTCGACTGCGCGCAGTCCAAGGGTATGCCTCCGCCCAGTGCGCCCACTATGTAGCAGCTAACAACCTAATTACAGTTAGCACTCCTAACTGAAGTTTTAGGTTTGGCACAAATTTCATTGACCTTTGACCCTTGACCCTGACTTTTGACTCCACCAAATTATTTGTCTTTTGGTTTTGAACCTAACTGCCAAATTACATCAACAGTGAGCACTCCTTACTGAAATTATAGGCAGAAAATTGCATTTTGGGACAAAGTTCATTGACTTTTGACCCTTGACCTTGGACCCCTATGACTCTACCAAACTATTTGTCTGTTGGTTTTGAACCTAACCACCAAATTACATCAACAGTGCATGAGCACTCCTAACTGAAGTTATAGGCAGAAATGACATTTTGGGACAAAGTTCATTGACCTTTGACCCCTGTGACTCTACCAAAATATTTGTTTTGGGATTTTGAACCTAACCACCAAATTACATCAACAGTGAGCACTCCTTAGTGAAGTGAAGTTATAGGCAGAAAATGATATTTTGGGACAAAGTTCATTGACCTTTGACCCTGACCTTTCACCTCTGTGACCCTACCAAACTATTTGTCTTTTGTTTCTTAAAGGTAAATAACATGATTGGGGGTAGTCCTCAACTTGGGCTGAAACTACTCTAGAATCAAGTAAACTATGCAAATATTCTCCTGTGAAAATCTTGTAGTCAAACGTTGACTCATTCTAAAATAAACAATGTCAACATTACTCGTAGCACGGAAACCTGCTGTGTGGCTCTCTATGGGGCTTATTTTTATCGTACCCGGCAAAAAATAAGATACTCCTATGTTTATGCTTGATTCTCCTTAAGTAAACAAATTACAGACAAATCCTCCCAGGTGGGAGATCCACTCCTGCTAGTGTATAGTTGGTGTATATTTCAACTCATTTGGTTCTTGAGGCATTTTCAAGCGTTCCCAATCACGTCACTAACCTTTAACCTAACCACCAAATTATATCAACAGCGAGCACTCCTAACTGGAGTTATAGGCAGAAAATTGTATTTTAGGACAAAGTTCATTGACCTTTATCCTTTCACCCTTGACGGATTTGTCCCAAAATCTAATCAATTCATCCTTGCCTATCTTGCCTATCTAAAAAACGAAAGCATATTTTGCATTTCTGACTTCAGAAATGGATTCAGCACAAAATTTCAGTCTAAGAAACATAGAGTATCTTTTATTATGAAAACATACAGTTCATATTTTTGGTATTTGGCAGTCAAATGGTGGTAGAATCTTGAACCTTGTCTTAGGTTAGGGTTAGTGTATAAAGTAATCGCCAAAGCAATTGTCGCCGGAGCAAATGTCATGGAATCTCTTTATGACATCCCCTCACCTCTGCATATTTGACAGTAGCCTGTCCAGACGCCGTGCGCTGCCGCAGGCAGCGGATGCTTGTATTTAATTTGACAGATATCTCTTTCCTCATGACTTACCGCACATGCTCTATTGCCAATGCCGTGTCGTCGAGTTCGCCCGTTTCGTCAAAGACGGGATACAGATCAGTGATGCGAACCATACCCCCCGACTTCTGCAAAAGCTTGGCGACTTGAAGTTCTTTGTCGTCACACGATTCAGGGACACAAACACCACCATCTGAGATACACTGGAATGGATTGACTAGCTTCACTTCAGCATCTAACCCGTTCATGGACAGGGAAGCCTCGGTTACCTAATGTTTCAAAACACAAAGATGACTGGAAATGTAATTACTGAATTACAGTCAAACCTGCCTTAAGCCGCGTTTACACTATGTTCCCGGCGGCCACGGCAACCACGTTTCAGGCCACCGTGGACAAAACGGGATAGACGTGAGACCACGCGGATAGACCCGCTACGGACCACCTCCAAGTGCTGTTACGGCCTGTTACGTACTGTCGAGTTTCATTGCGTTCCCCTCGTTTTCCTACGGCCTACCAGGTTTTTCATCCTTACCGTGACTACCATGGCATTTCTTTTGACGGTTACAAAATATGGACCGGCATCCATGGCAACACGGACTGTCACGTTTGCCCAGCTCGTCCTTCCGCGTGGTGTCACGTCCATCCCGTTTTGTCCACGGTGGCCTGAAACGTGGTTGCCGTGGCCGCCGGGAACATAGTGTAAACGAGCCTTTAGTGACAGACTCTTAATTCAAACAGCCAGCATGCATATTAGTGAAACTAGAAAGATTCCTGTGGAGGCAAGTGATGTGTTTAAAAAACCTGTCTGAATAGGATCCACCTGCCAAGTATAAATAAAAGCCACAATTTGGGTTTTCCTTGGGTGGCCACTATGGACATATGAATTGTAAATGTGTTTACTACTAACATGTATGTTTTAAGAATGACAAGCCACAATTTTCTGTAAATTCTTCCATTTTTTACATTTCAGTAACTTACAGAAAAACTTTTTGAATATATTTTACATCAAAAGCAACCTTCCTTTCTGAAAAAAAAAATAATGAAACCAATAACCAATCACAATAGCCTGCCCCAAGGACCTTGCTAGTTGCTGTTACCAGGGATGTAGTCGAGGCCGGCCTCAAGGCCGGATTTTGCCGGCCTTGGCCTCGGACCAAGTCACGTGTACAAAGTCTATGGGAAAAATATTTTTCCAACGGCCTCGATCGTGACTTGGAACTGCAGGCCTCGACTACATCCCTGGCTGTTACCCTGTTGTATATAACTGGACAGTTGTGCACATTCAGCTCCATGCAAATTCATCACGAGCCAAGGTGCCTGCTGGGTAGGTCAGAATCATGCCACCAGGGGTGTCGATCCATGTTTCGGGATGGGGGGGGGGAAGGGGGGGGCAAAAGTGAAAAATGTCAAAAATTTTCTGCTCGCCAAATGGTAATACAGGATTTTGCGCGCAAAGCGGGCCGAAAAATTGGC
>JZLH01S0005791.1:5649-16233 GCA_001188425.1 Eucidaris tribuloides | reverse complement strand
CGTTAATTAGCGTCAAATTGTCTTGTGACACAGGAACTAATCATATGTCAATACTATCATATCAGTGTAGCAGAACTGCAGTACAGCGAATAGTCTGGCATGGGATGTGTACCGACTTGATTGAAACATTATCAAAAACAGACAAGGACATGTACAAATGCACGTACAAGCACCGTACACATTAACACACAGCCACACACACACACACACACACACACACACACACACACACACACACACACACACACACACACACACACACACACACACACACACACACACACACACACACACACACACACGCGCGCGCACACATACACGCACACATACACACACACACACACACACGCACACACACATGCTTATGTACACAATAAAGCTACTGTCACACTGTGCCGTCTAACGATTCCGTCTGCCTCCGTCTAAAATATTTACCTCAGATGGTGTCAGACGGTGACAAATGGAATACAATAGAATGGAGCAGAACGAAAAAGCACCGTCTGTCAACGTCTAGATACGTTTGTAATCCAGTTGAAAAACGAATTTAAAAGTCCAATAAACATTTAATAAACGTACTCGTTCGTTTTTCAGACGGAATTGTTAGACGGCGCAGTGTGACAGCAGCTTAAGGGACACGTCGAAAGTCCGAGAGCGTACAGACATTTAACTGAACGCAGTATCAGCACACACAAATTATTATTAAAATAAAAACACACACATACACATACGCACCATATGTTTACCTAATTTTAAGCATTTTATTTTCCCCGTATTGCACTGAATTGACAACAAAAGACACTATTTCCTTATATAGGTTATATAGGCTTAGTGGAGAAGAAAACAGTATCAGAAAGTCACACAAATCAAAGTCATTCTTAACCAGAATCTATTTTTTTTTTACAGTACTTCTTGATCATTCAGAAAACTCCGTGTAAAATATTACTCTAAACGGAGTAAAATTTACCAGAGTAACTAGTCACTCAGCCGATATATAGCACGGATTGTGTCAGTTTTACCCCGGATTCTGGTTATATTTACCAGAGTGATATGTTAAACGTAATGGAACGGTGAGCAGAATCATCACATTCTTGGTAAATTCATACAATTTTACATCAAAAATAAATGAACAGGAAAATTTTGACCGAGAGTTTCTCGGTGTATATTGAGGAATCAGTTTAAAAAAATGCAGCATTATCATAGTTCATCATAATAATAACCATTACTGAGCTATTGCCAGAAGAGTTTATTTTCAGTGGGAGTATGTACAACCGTTCCAAATTCTCTTGGGCATCATCACTGTCGAATTTCTGTTCCATTCAAACCAACAAAACTCCTGTAAATTGACTTCTGCACTTGTGCAGCCTGTCCCAACAAGATGCTATATATCTTTTTTCTGTACAAAACTTGAAATCATGTCCGATGATATTCAATAATTAGTTCTTCTTAATCAGCTTTCAAGACGCCGGTTGTACACTATTTCAATCGGGAAAATGATCGGAACGATGGCCGCATGGCGTACCCGATCACGTGCAAATTACATGTATTATACCGGTGCTTGTGTTTTGGGCGTATTAAACTCGTAACGACATGATTTCAGATTTTTGTTAATATTTCATCATTAACGATAACCATATTAAAATCTATTTGAAGATGAGTGGGTTACTGATAAAATAAAGTGTCATGCTAAAGTGCGAAGATCGAAAACAATTTGCAGTAAGCAATTTCGGTGTTTTTCTTTTGTTTTTGCGAAGGAGCTTTATGCGATGTACCATTCATTCATTACAAATTGATATCAAGAGCTTTTGCAGAGGAAAAAATGACAATTTGCTGTTTTAATTGCGCGACCGACAATTTGTTTACACACCACTTACTATTACAAGATGTCGATTGAATAAATAGATATAACACTCGGACATGTAGTGCACCATTCACACGACAAATACACGCAAACACGACTTCATATAGGAGCAAGTGAAGTTTTACAACACATAGAGAATTAAATCAACTGAAAGATTTTGGTTGAAAAATCAATTAATCTATTCTTTCACAAGTTATATTATGAAAAGGTCCCTTCTTATTTCCAACTACACTGCATGTAGGCAGGGGCATCGATCCATTTTTCGGATGGGGGTGGGGTGGCAAAAGGACAACAAATCTCAAAATTTTCGGC
Source organism: Eucidaris tribuloides (assembly GCA_001188425.1). Lineage (NCBI taxonomy): Eukaryota > Metazoa > Echinodermata > Echinoidea > Cidaroida > Cidaridae > Eucidaris > Eucidaris tribuloides. The sequence continues at coordinate 14,063 of JZLH01S0005791.1, read as the reverse complement.
GTGCTTCAGGCGTAGAATTGAAAGATGTGAATGTTCAGTAGTATTTTTACGTTACGTTTGATGGATTTACAGTGTTTTCTTACACTGTTTTAAAAATATTGTTGTATTATGTTTTATGAATTTTTGGTGTTGTCAAAATTATGGAGGGACGGCAAAACGATATGCCCCCCCCCCCCCAATATTTTCATTGGGGAGGCGACTGCCCCCTGCCCCCAGGATTGACACCATTACATGTAAAGGCTTGTATACACGGCATCTCCTACGATGTAGTTCCTTTGAGACGTTGTCTGTGTACTCTGCAAAAGCTCTGGCGTTAATTTTAAAACTCAGGGAGTTATCAGCTACAGATATACTTACGGCGACACCTGAAGTTGGTATCATGCGGAATATTTCGGTGTTAAAAATCCCCCTCGTTAATGTTAAAGGCATAATTGCACAACGTTTTCCATTTAAAAGATCTGAGCTGCATAATCCTTCATGCTCCTATAGCGTCCCATATAACGTCTAAGAAGAAACCCTGAAAAAATTGCATGTCAAAACGATCGGTAGGCCTAAGTGCTTTTAAAAAGCGAAAATCCACGAGCGACTATTTTAGTCCCCCGCTCCCATAGACTGCTGTATTACAGAATTTTTTTATTTCCACATATTTTGCTTGTGACAGCATAACTATCTAAAATGTTATGTTTATTACTTCATTGAAACACCATCAGATATCAAAGTTTGACAAGGCTTTCAATGGGACTTCCATGACCTTAACCATTAACCAGTGCCTTTAAAAGCCTACTGAAATGTTACCTCCAGACAATCGATGTCGGGAGATATCATGGCTTTGCGTAGCTACAACGATTTTTTTTTTTGTAATTACAACAGGTATCCCTTAATCTTTGCAGGATAACCATTAACAACAAACACAGTGAGACTGTCCACCCCTGTAACGGTCAGTCCTCTGGCATAGCTGAATCCTCCACCAATGGCAGAGAGGAACTCTCCGTCTTGGTTGTACACGGATACCTTCTCATCAGCCAACTTTCTAGTCCTATATCGTGACGTCACATATATGTTGTCATGGCAATCCAACGCAAGACCCCGGCACTGCGCACGTCCTGATCCATGATAGACATCTATCACTTGGATCGGATTTCCCGTGATGGGATCTAAGACCTGGATCCGATGGTTACCGGAGTCAGCGACGACAAGGTGGTTCTTGGAATTGAAGGCCATGAACCAAGGATTCAGCAGTTCACCTGGTTGGGATCCTTTCTTTGATAGGATTCTTTCTTTCCTTCGCTCTTGATTGAAGACAACCACGTCGCTTTGTTTGTCATCTGCCACATAGACGAACCCCCTTTTATCGACTGCTATTCCCGTAGGAGCACTGAGATCTGCCCTGCCAAAGACGAGCAGCGGGGAGTAATCTGCGGTGTACTCAACAACGCAATGATTCTTCAAACTGGTGACCAGGAAAGTGGACCCTGACCAACAAATGGCGTACGGATCGAGGTGGTCAAAGTTGGGCGCGGAGGGTCGGCCAAATCTGCCTATGACTCCACCGTCCTCCTCGACAACGATCACCTGGCGGTTACCCTTGTCGGTGATGATGAAATTCCCATCGTGGGCGATGATGTCGTGTGGTTGATCCATGGATGAGGAGGTTGTCATGTTCAGGACACATTGACCCCTTGGTCGGACCAACAGTTTGACGGGGTTGTTCTTCAAACAGTCGCCGAATAGTCTAACGTCTGCCGTGTATGTGCCAATATGATTTGGTCTGAACGAAGCCACAAGGTTTCCACTATCGCGAGCACTGAAGTCTAGCGGTTTGGTTCGTTTTGTTGGTGTAGACATACTCCCACTGATCCTCACGGGTTCCGTTCTTGCATCGATCGGATTTCCAAACCCATCTTTGAGTTGAACACTGATTGCCACATTGTCACCAACCTTCGGATTTAGAGGAACCAGAAGGGTTGTCTCTTGAGCTTTTGCTACCGGTTTTATTTCAGCCCTTCCCAGACGCCCACTGTCCAAAACTGCAGAAACGTCATCATACCAGTTAACCATAAGACTTGAATTTTCCCGAGGGGCCAACTGAATCTGTGGTACTTGTAAACGGTGAAGGTCCCTCCAGGTCTGTTGTCCTGTGACAGACATCAACGACTCTGGCTGATCAAGTTTACTCTGTCGATGGCACGCTCACTCATCTGAAGTCCGTTCGAAATCTCTCGTTTGGTTCTAGTTAGTGACTCTAACTGGGTGCCTAGGACATAGTCTTTTTGCCGTAAAAAATCGTCTCTATCGTGCTTATGATATCCTCTAAAGCAACATCAAGTTGTTTCCTTAGGATCTTCTTCTGCTTCTGACAGTCTTCCAGGGCGCGTTTATAATTTGCTTTTGAGATCCGCCTTGATCGTGGAAACAGTTTCGCACGCTTGGGAAACGTTCTGTAGCTGATGCTTGACCTTTGTCGATAGGTTGTCTAGAGGGTTTCCCTCTCGATCCACATATTCTTTGACCGGGAAAGTTGTGTGTCCCGCGTGGGTGGTATCCCCACAGACATGGCAAAATTGGCACAGAACATTTAGAGCAAAACGGTATCCGCCGTGATTCCCGGATGATACTGGCAAGACGCCACCTCTTTCAAGTCTTCAGTATTCGAGGTTTGACTTTGATCGACATACTCGCATAAAGAAGCAATTTTGAAATTGTTTGGTAATCCGTGGATGCCATCAACTGGCGTTTGGTGTTCCAACTGACATTCTGGGCATATCAGCTTTCCCCTTTGTTTCATCCAACGGCTGATGCAATCCTCGCAGAAAACGTGTTGGCATGGCAACGTCTTGGGACGAACGTACAGGTCGTGGTGGATGGAACACATCAGATAGTCCGATATGCTATCGATAGCTGAAATCGGAAGGCTTGCCATATTTTCCTAAATGTGAATGCCAAAAAGAAGAAAAAGATATAAAATTACATTCTGAAGAAAGATGTTACTATGGTTTGAATTATTTCCTTCTGTATATCAACCAATATGTTAAGCGATTGAAATATTGTTACCCTTTGCAGGCTACAGATATATCATTTGTAAGGAAAACTCTTGACAGGGGCGGCGGAACCGGGGGGGGGGCAGGGGCACTTGCCCCCCCCCCCCCCCCCCCCCCAATTTTGGATACCATAAAAAAAGTCCATTTTTCATAAAAATGAATATGCCTTTGTGAAAATGACGCCTTTTTTAGTCTACTCATTTTTGTCGATATCTTGTCCTTCTTTATATTCATTTCATTTTCATTTTATTTGCCCCTAACGGGGCACGAATATGCCTACATAAATATAATTAGGTAAATTATATTCAACAAGCATTTTGTGCCTAAAAAGGGCATTTAGCATCTCCTCTGAATGCCCTCATGTGGTAGCAAAATTATGCCATGCTACTGTTCGCCCCATCCCCCCCCATTTTAATTGAAGGCAAATAATGCTTTTTTTTTCTAAGTTGAATGTGCCTTATCTAGGTTTGAACCCATACTGAGTGCAGTGAAACCTTTATATACGCAGATTTGTCACTGGAGGTGATTTTCTTTTATTTTTGTTATTGTTTATTCTATGTATTTTTGCCTCTGACTGTCTGATGGGGCACATAATAGTGAAAGAAAATTCTTTGTTCAAAGAAGAGGCACATCATGTTGGCCTCTCATCTCATAGAGCCGTCTTCGGTTGCAAAAATTGGGCCCTCTCCAAATTTTTTTTTTCGTGATTACATGACCCTATTTTATATACTCTTCAAGCGATAAAAAAGTGTTTTCGTGCGGTAACTTTCCTACGGTCGCCCTTTCTTGTCTTCAACAAAGAAAATTACCTCGTAAGGAAAAGAATGCCCCCTTTTCTTCAGCAGAACTTCAAGTATTCGCAATGTGCATCATGACTTTGTAATTTATAACGAAACTAGTTCATCATCTTTGTCCTCACTAACGTATTTGCTCATTGATTCTTATGGATTCGTGTGATGTTATTCATCTTTTTAACACACTGCAAAAATTCTGAGTTGTAATTAGCTCCAGAACAGACCACAAAGCGAGTTTTACAACTTAAAATTTCAATTTTTTCCAAAACCGCTCGCTCGCGAGGTAGATACATGTATATTTCATGTTTAAATGATCAGACATCCCTTCAAAAAGGGTTTGCTCCAAGTTACATTACCGTGAGAAATCAGCTACTTCTAAGGCAGAAAAGTTGATCTAGACAGATGTCTTTATTTTTTAAATACACAAAAAAATCAGTGCTGTTATTAGCGGCAAGAATAGACCACAAAGCGAAGTTTTACATCTGAAATTGCCAATTTTCCAACCCGCTCGCTCGCGAGTAGATACATGTATATTTCATGTTTTAAACCCTTGGGACGACGGCTTGCACAAGAAGCCCCAGTGCATTGATCAGAAATCCTTCAAAAAGGTTTGCTCAGTTGTACATTACTTATGAAGCAACAGGCTACTTCAAGCAGAAAACGTTAGATCTAAGACAGATGTCTTTATCTTTATAAAATCTACAAAAAATCAGTGCTGTAATTAGCGCCAGAATAGACCACATTGCGAGTTTACACCTTCAGCATTTTAAATTTTCTCAACCAACATCACGAGTGCGCTCCACGCTGACTCGCGATTATTTGTAGCCTATAGATTTCTGTTCACATCATCCAATGTAAAGAGGGTGGGTTCGCTAAAAACAGCATCTTCTAAGCCAACACCTAATCTGATGGTGAAAATATCTGCTTGCGCCCAATGCCCCTTTATTATACTGTGCCCTTTTTTGCTTTGCCCCCCCCCCCCCAAAAGAAAAAAAACGAATAATACGTTCCGCGCCCCTGACATCTTGAGTACCATTTTGTCCTTCAGTTTTGCCTTTTTTTTATGCATAAGCCTGAATTGTCCAGTAACAAAGGCATTCCAGCATTGGCGGCGATCCGGGGGAAGCGGGGACGTGTCCCCCTCGATTTCAACAACCCGCCCCCCCTCGATATTTACAGTGAATATTTTGTTTGTTCCAACATGAGAATTCTCACATTCATAGTACTGCCCTTTAAATACGGATGAGTGTCACATTTGACAACAGCCCTGGAGATAAATTTTTACCAGATGATGTGAACCACAAAAAATGTTTCGGAGACAAAAACAAATTATCAAACTTTCATTAGTTCATGTGCGCATGGAAACGAGTATACTTACCTTTTTTTTACTGAGCTATCACTCTTACGCACTCTATAGTAATAACGAATGACATTGTTGGCTTGGTTGAACTCTCCCCAGGTAGCAAAATATGGGAGCCATCTGGGACCATGTGGGCAAAACTCGCCCTACACAATGTGGGTACCCATATGGGCTACCCATATGGTGGGCCGCAGATGCCAACATGGGGCCCAGATGCCCCATATGGTACCATATTCCATTTGCACCCGTGGGCCGCCATCTGGGCCCATCTGGGTATGTGGTTTCGTGATGGGCTTAAATGTGGGCTGTGGACAAAGGGCCATATAGAAGCCCAGATGAACATCTGGTTCCCAGATGGTTCATCTGGGAATCATCTGGTGCCCAGATGGTTCATACTGGACGTCATCTGGTCCGCCAGATGAAAAAAATAAATATTATATTAAGCCTGCTTTTACAAGCATTACGCAAGTAATCCTATAATATTATAGATCCTATCTAATCCTACTCCTAACACATACCGCTAAACGCTATTTCTGAACTTCCAAATTCCTTAACCCTACCTAACTATACTGCCATGTTTGCACGCAGTATATATATCACAGATTTTAAGGGTACAAAATTCATAGTTACATGACTATTGGGGGAGGGGCAGTATTCTTTTGTTTGCATAAGGATGCCATAGTAGCGCCCACCCATATGAAATATACAAATAGAAGTACACTGGACACGGGTCTTTTGTCTGTTTGTGCATTTGTTTTAAGAATTATCATGACAACATTACTATTTTTTTTAATGTATGGACAATATTGCTGAACTGTTACACTTTACGATCATGCAAATTAGGGCTAATGCACATAATCATTAGCATTTTTTGAAAGGAACACGTAAAAATTACGTCCGTATTCATGACGAGTGTAGTTCTATCACACTTCTCTACGCCAGTATGGACTACAGTGGGGTGACTTACGGGGGGGGGCGCAAGGTAGGCCTACCTACTCCCCAATGGAAGACCTCCTATTTCACTTCCATTGATTAAGTTGATTAATTAATTAAATAATAATATTAGTAATTTACATAAAATTTCATTTTGTTATGAAAAACATAAGTCCAAACCTACAAAATTTCGCTACTGTAGGCTATATACGCTGCCACCCCAATTCATCCATGCGCCCGCCATGCAGGGCATTATGGTAATTTTTGGCTAGTTGCAATAGCCCATATGGGTTCCATGTGGGACCCATATGTGTAGTTCTGTGCAGCCTTGCCCAGAAAACACCATATGGGACCCATGGCGGGGCCCATCGTGTGTTGTTCTGGATGATTACTATTCGAATTGCGCATCATGGGCCGCCCCGTGGGTCGCCCATGTGGGGGCATATGGGCCCCGACCAGCCAGATAACCCCAGATGGGTCCCATATTTTTTGCTACCTGGGTCCAGTATTGGGATTTCTTGATTACACGTTGCTTCACTCACATGCTAACATTCACCACCGTTTTCAAAAATGTGAGCTACATAATACTCCATGTGCCTTAGTCTCTAAGTGTCTTTGATAAGGTCTAAAAATAAAGCCCTGAAAAAAAATTGTATTTTTAAATGATTATTTAGTGCTTTAAAAAGTGAGAATCTACATGTACACGCACTCAAGTTGACCGGATTCACTTGTCCATTTCCTCCCATAGACTTATTGTCGGCAGATCTAGGCTATTTTGTACTCTAACCGAGTAGATATTGTTTATTCATTCATATCTTGCCAGTGGCAGCATAACTTTCCAAAATTTTGTATTCTAGGGTATTTATTTCTTGTCCATTTAAACACTACTATGTAGCTCAAATACCAAAGTTTAACAATTTTTTAATTTCAAGCTCCACAATATTAGCCTGTATCGTTAATTGAAAACGTCACCACCTGACTACAGATTGAAAGAGCCAGCTGGCTCGGAAACGCCTTAAATTGCATACCTCACAACAAGCTACCAGTCAACCAGTGTGATGTCCTTGTTTGGCAGCGATTCTGCCACGCACGTGTGCTGATCATTTTTGAGTGAATATACAAACAGTTTAAACCTGTACATACCATTTATCGATGAACAATATGTGTGTTCCAATACGCCATATCACAGCCCAATCAATCGAAGAACAGTTTGAACGATGATAATTGGCATAATGGATAGAGGGATAGAGCTGCACTGAGACACACCAGTTGGACTATACGTCCAAACTGGAACGAACTCGTCGGGAATTATCACATGGACTGCATATGGGATGTGGACTTTGAACCCAGACGGTCACGTTCTGCAACCATGGAAATGAAAGTACCCCATTTCTATTGACGTCACATGCAGACTCTTAAAGGCAAAAAGTGGGTAATAGACATTTTTAAAAATGGTATTACCGTCTAAAATTACTGTGAATTGGAAATTATCCCTGGCCGAACCGGCTAGTTGCCTTTATTCCGCCAAGCTCTGTATACTAGTTAGACATTTGGCATGGATTTTTTTTTAGGGGAGAGCATTAATAAACTGTATATAGTTCATACAAATTGATGGACCTAGTTAAGCATTTTTTTCTCAGAGAAAGTGTTTTAATATCAATTTAACATGATTTAAGAACATCGATGAAGGGGAAGAGGGAGAGAGATAATACTAGCTTGTATATACGCCACAGAGATAATGGATTTATCAAGCATTCAAGTACGAAATTGAATTTAAAGACGAGTTAATTGTTTCAATAAGACCAATTCAATACATGTATAGACCTATGAGACGGAACAGGCCAGCTAGAAGGACGGAAGTCACGAGACAGGAACGATACGGTATCCCCAATATTAAGATGACACGAAGTTCATACAAAAGATGCTAAGAAAAAATTCTCGCAAACTCTCAAGAAACGAGAGAGAAAATATGACAAAAAGAAGAAAAGAAATGATTCAAACATCAAAAAGGATAAAAATACTCCGCACTCCCTCCCCCCGAAATGTGGGCACAGTTACGCATCCGTATAACAAACCTTTAATATTCCCTTTGGTTTACTGAGATTGACTCCCAGTGTTGCAATTTCCTACATCATATAGATACTATACCTAGCCGGATAGATAACGACTGATGTAAAATAACGGTCATTCATTACACGATTAAAGTTGTAGTCCGTCAATATCAAACACTCTGATATCAAAGTACATCTCAACAACCTTGTTTATTGTAAAAATGATGACTCAAATTGT
>JZLH01S0005779.1:10638-21070 GCA_001188425.1 Eucidaris tribuloides | reverse complement strand
GTTAAAAGTATACCCTTTTTTCCCGATTTTGGCGATTTTAATACCCTTTTCAATGTCACTCTGGTGACGACCCTGGTCCTATGCTGTGCACTATCTATTTTGTGCAATTGTCTAGCTGAATTTAGTGACAATGTTGAATTTGACAGCAAGGCTCAAACTTAGAAGCAGTCCACTAACTAGTCTGTGGCTAAAATTGGCATCCAATAAATCAAATTTAAGTTTGGTAGTCTGACCAGGCTGCAAATTTATAATGAGAGATACTGGCAAAAATGTTTAGAAAAATGTTAAATTGAATGAAGTTTTATTATTTAACAAATGAATGGTTATAATTTAAGAAAAAGGACAACATAAATCTTAGACTTTCCTTTAATCTGTGTGTTTTGATGTGGATGTGAGAGTGCAGTGACATGTAGATAGTTTCATTTGATATCTGAATGTTTGCATTTTGTAGTTGTACTTTTTATAAGAGTGGATGACTGGATGAATTACTACCAGGGGCTAGTGTATGTGCTTTGGCAAACTTGGAGCTAAAATGAACTTACAGATGACCACACTCGAGTTTGCATCGCATGAGAAACTGAAAAAGGGTTCTTGGTTTACATGAAATTTTCAGGCTACCAAAATTTGGAGAAAATATGATCTTGGTTGCCTGACTGGACTACATACTCCCCCTTCACAAAAAACCCCAACCGAACGACCGACTGACCGACCTACCTTCCTTCCTTCCTCCCTTTCTCCTTTCCTTTCTCCCTTCCTACATGTACCTTCCCCTATCCCAATCCCAATCCCAATCCTCTACTCCAATCCCAATCCCCTACCCCAATCCCAATCCCCTACCCCAATCCCATTCCCCTACTCCAATCCCAATCTCATACACCAATCCCAATCCCCTACCCCGATCCCAATCCCCTATCCTAATCCCAATCCCATACCCTAATCCCATTCCCCACCCTAATCCCAATCCCCTACCCCAATCCCAATCTCCTACCCCAATCCCAATCTCCTACCCCAATCCCAATCCCCTACACCAATCCCAATCCCCTACCCCAATCCCAATCCCCTAATCCAATCCCAATCCCCTACCCCATCCCAATCCCCTACCCCAATTCCAATCCCCTACCCCAATCCCAATCCCTTACCCCAATCCCGAACCCTTACTCCAATCCCAACCCCCTACCCCAATCCCAATCCCTTGCCCCAATCCCAATCCCTTACCCCAATCCCAATCCCTTACACCAATCCCAATCCCTACCCCAATCCCAATCCCGTACCCCAATCCCAATCCCATACCCCAATCCCAATCCCATACCCCAATCCCAATCCCCTACCCAAACCCAATTCCATACCCCAATCCCAACCCCTACCCCAATCCCAATCCCCTACCCTAATCCCAATCCCCTACCCTAATCCCAATCCCCTACCCCAATCCCATTCCCATGTCCCAATCCCAATCCCATACCCCAATACCAATCCCCTACCCCAATCGCAATCCCTTACCCCCATCCTAATCCCTTATCCCAATCCCAATCCCTACCCAAATCCCAATCCCCTACCCTAATCCTAATCCCCTACCCCAATCCCAATCCCCTACCCCAATCCCAATCCCCTACCCTAATCCCAATCCCCTACCCCAATCCCAACCCCCTACCCCAATCCCAATCCCCTACCCTAATCCCCAATCCCCTACCCCAATCCCAATCTCCTACCCCAATCCCAATCTCCTACCCCAATCCCAATCCCCTACACCAATCCCAATTCCCTACCCCATCCCAATCCCCTAATCCAATCCCAATCCCCTACCCCAATCCCAATCCCCTACCCCATCCCAATCCCCTACTCCAATCCCAATCCCCTACCCCAATCCCAATCCCCTACTCCAACCCAATTCCAATCCCCCTACCCCAATCCCAATCCCTTACCCCAATCCGAACCCTTATCCAATCCCAACCCCCTACCCCAATGCCAATCCCTGCCCAATCCCAATCCTTACCAACCAATTCCCTACCCCAATCCCAATCCCTACCCCAATTCCTAAGTCGCCGTTACCCCATCCAATCCCATACCTAATCCCAATTCCCATACCCCAATCCCATCCCATACCCCCAAACACACTCCCTACAAACCATCCATACCCAATCCCAACCCCTACCCCAATCTCCAATCCCCGTACCCTAATCCAATCCCCTACCCTCACTCAATCCCTACCCTGAATCCAATCCCTACCAATCCATGCCATGCCCAATCCACCCTATACCCCAATACATATCCCCACCCAACGCAATCCCTTACCCCATCCTAATCCCATATCCAACCCAATTCCCTACCAAATCCCAAATCTCCTACCCTAATCCTTAATCCCCTACCCCAATCCCAAACCCCCTACAATCCCAATCCCCACCCTAATCCCAATCCCCTACCTAACCCCAATCCCAACCCCTACCCAAATCCAATCCCCTACCTAATCCCAATCCCATACCCCAACCCAACCCCTTCCCAATCCCAATTCCCCTACCCCAATCCCAATCCCCATACCCCAATCCCTTACCCATCAATCCTTACCCCAATCCCAATCCCTTACCCAATCCCAATCCCGTTACCCTACCACAATCCCTACCCCCATCCAATTCCCTCCCGCATCCCAATCTCCTACCCCAATCACAATCCACTGCCCAATCCCTACCCCAATTCCGAATCCATCCTAAATCCCTACCAGTTCCCTAAAAATTTCAAGCTGCCCCAACTGACGTTTTGATGTTTTGAGAAGTCGGTCTAGAAGCTAAAAAAAAAAAAATAAGTGACATAAGCTTTAAAGGTTAGGCCTGTATGGAACACTGAAAATGCCTCAAGAACAAATGGTTTCAAGATATATACCAACTATACACTCAGCTTGGAGTGGATTCTCCCAGCTGGTAATGATTTGTCTTCTAATTTTGTTTACATTTGAGGAGAATCAAGCAATGAACATTAATTCTATCGGGGCACGATAAAAATAGGGACCATAGAGAGCCACAGCAGGTTTGCCTGGGCCTGGAGGGGATGTTGACAATTAGTTTTAGAATGAATTCAGTGTCTTGAACCACAAGATTCACATGTTAATCCTTGCATAGTTTACTTGATTCTACATACATGTAGTAAGAATAGTTTTAGCCCGCACGTTTGAGGGACTTACCCCCCGCCCCCATGTTCATTTACTACTCCTACACCTGTGTAATAATAGAATGAGCACCAATCTCATCCTGCCATATGGCACAATCTTACTGTTGGTATGTAAAGGAAGAAGTGGCAAATTTTCTAGTTTGAGGTACAAATATGGTGGTCAATGTGGAACATTGTACAACCTTCAGCAGGGTCCACACTAACTTTTTTCAAACTGCCCGGGCAACTTGCCCGAATGAAAAGTTTACTTGCCCCAAAACAAACAATTTAATCAAAAACATAAAAAAATATTTCTCACTGATTTTAACCAATTATAGGCCTTTTCATAGCATTGGGCATTTGTTATTTTAATTCTGGACATTGCAAAAGGTGTCATTTATGAATTTAAAAAGCCTTAAAATTGAGTACAAAATAATGATGAAATTTAGTATTCTAAGTTAACTGAACACAAAACTTTAGATATATTTAGTTTGTTTAGAAGATTTTTATATTTTGCTGATTTCATGATGAAAAATTTACTTGCCAACATGAATTTTTACTTGCCCCGGGCAAGCGGGCAAGTGCTAGTGTCGAGCCCTGCCTTCAGGCATAATGTTGAGAAGAAATAATTCTGTTGAAAGATTTTTAAGTCAACACACTAGGGAATTGCATTGATGTCAATGACAGTACAAATTGCTTGTTGAAATGTGTTTCCTTTTGCCATATGTACATGTAGTATAGCAAACATGTTCAGAATTGTCTTGTGCAGTATGTACACGTAAATGAATGAATGTAAGTTGAATGTGCAATCAATTCTTTCCCCGACTATTCATGAAGAGATGCTGGTATGACTCACTTGTGAATCACTTGACTGTTGAAACCTGCATTAAACATTTAAAGAAAAAATGGTGTTTAGAATGAATTACAGCTGTTGTACAGTAGGTAATTTTTTTAATTATTATTGATTGTAACCATGCTTTGTAGTACAGGCCTATAAGATCTGTATTATGGTACACCTCTACATTACATTAATGTGTAATAATTTCTGTGTATTACTACTACATGTACATGTAGATCAATTTCATAATTCAGCGCATTTGAACATATTTATATAGAATTTGCACTATATTAATGTGTATTATTATAATGCATGTACATGTACCTGTAGGCTCTACATGAAAAATTTCAGCATACCATTCTGACAAAGCGTGTGCTTGCTTGAATATTGCAACATACAAGTTCAGGTGCATTTTCATTATTGAAAGAAACAGCTGTTCAAAGGAGACAGAGCAGTGAATGAAAAAGCTCATTACTCGAGGGTGCGGAGAGAATTGCGATAAAACATCCATAAGTTTGAATATATTTTTTGTGAAATAGTCTTTTGATATTGATTTTTTGTCCTTCATTCATATGTTCATTTATTATTGGACAGGATTTCCTGATATGCAAATATGATTTATTGTCCTTGAATATTACAGATATTGAGTATCCCTAAATATCTCTGACTATAGCGAATACATTGATCTTTAGTCTACAACTGTGCGCCTAACAAAGCAAAACATACAAAGTCATGTACATGTAGTTCTGTTACACTAGGTAAATCATACTTCTGTACATCTTGATTAAATTCACTGACAAAGTAAGTGTGAATTTATCATTCATTTCATGCACGTCACTGCATGCAGAAGAAGTCGGCATGCCCGCTTGAACTAAGCGACCTCCGAATGTAAATATTATCCATGTTTGCGGGAGAAGGCAATAACAATGCCTGATTCCCGATCCCGTGTACAAAGTTATAACCCTTCATCACAGCCCTAGCCGAACTCCAATTTGACCTTTTCAACACCGTAATATTGAAGAATTGTTATTACGGTTGGGTGAGCTTGCCGGAGAATGGTATTGCGATCAAGTGGAGGAACTCCTTGGCTCAAGTAAGGTAAGACAAATGTTGCGTCTTGACGGGAGCATAGATAGGAAGAAGATAGGATAGATAGTATCTTACTGTCTATCCCATACCCTCTATAGGAATCATCCATCAGGTGGCAGGCCTATTCATCAAAACGGACATGTGTGGCGATCGGGTTTCGTCCTCGACTAGCCGCGCTCTGAGACGAAAGTCAATCTTTGTACGCTTCGCAAAAGCACCGCGGCGAAATGTACGCCATGCCGAGCAGAGAGTGCAGCTTCCTGGCTGCTTGCTTCTCCCATCATGCATCAGCCGCCGTGTCGCATCCAGCGTAGCGAGACTGATGACTCTAACAGATGCAGTTGTAGCGCTCGCTATACGTCTCTCGCAACAATGTATCCCATGTGGTGTAACGCTTATGGTTAATCACTCTATCATGTTGTACAGTATCTAATTAACAGCCTGAGCAGCTAATCTTGTTATGCAGTCAATTTAGAGTAATCCTAGCTTTTTGTATAGATTCTCTTTGTACTCCGCGAGTCCGCGCCCGTGTGGGGAATCCTTCATGAATGGTTTCACATCTTGCATTATTAATAGGGTTTAGATTGTACATTAGATTCACTTGATGTGTTATTGCTTCAGTTTTGCAGAAAATACTAATCATTTTTCTCGATAAGAAGAAGTGTTTACTGTATAAAAAGACAGTTTGGCCTCCACTACGTGAAGGCCTGTACGTGTAATGGTTTCATCTTACATGTAAATGGTGTAGATTATAATTTATATGTAGTAAAATAGTAAGTACATGTATAATTTGATGATCATTAACCAGTAACATGTACTGTTGCATTTTTGCATAAAATACATGATTTCGATTCAACAAACTTGTGCTTACTACATGTATGCAGAAGTACATGTATACATGTACATGTACAGTAGACAATATTAATCTTTTTCCACAGCAGAGAATAGCCCAACAGAATTATTCATGAAATATACTCAAAGGCAATGTTCACCCTGACGTAAAGTTGGTTTTAATAAAAGCAGAAAAATGAGAGAAACATATTAATGAAGGTTTGACGAAAATCCAACAAAGAATAACAGAGTTATGGAAGTTTAAAGTTTTGAATTTGTGACGTCACATGCGAGCAGCTCCCTATACTATGTCATGTGATATAAATTCTATAAAGTGCCATTTTCTCAGAAATACAATACCTTAGAAACAAGAGATAATTTGTCATTTTTTGATTCATGAAAAATTAAAAATCAAATTTGCTCAGACTTGAATCAATGTTGGATTTCTAAAAGTATTCTGGACTCACAGATCATAACTTACATATATTATTACACGTACATGTACAGTGTATCTGGGGAAATTTCCCCTTTTATAAACAACAGGCTTAGGATTAATTTAGGCAAATGTCAGCAATATACATTGTACAGTATACAAGTATGTATTTCATCATGGAACTCAATTAGTTGTAAATTTACCTCTTCACTAACCTGTATCGTAGAGTTTGACTCATGATATTATGATAAAAGGAAAGGAAAAAGGGAAAGAAAAAAAAATAAAATGAAGAGAAGAAAAAACAAAACACAGCAATAAAAATTGTTTGCACACAAAATAATTTATGCATGCAGAAAGGGAAATAATAGTGCCTGGTTTATTGTGAAAGTCTTTAAGTTTAAACACCGAGTTTACATGTATGTACATGTACATGTACCAGCATTATGTACATGTACATGTACATGAACCAGTCTGTAGACTGTGTACATGTTTTATGCATGATCACTTGAGAGTCGCGATGATGACGATGTGTGTTACATTTCTATAAATCAGAGGACATTGACATTAGAAACTTGTGAAGTAATTATTGTGCTTCACTGCAACCTAAATTACTCTTCAAAGTCTTCGTCATGACTGTTGTGTTTGGCAAATGAAGTAAAACAACATTTGAGTGATGGGGTGGATGGGGGGGGGGGGAGAAGAAAGGGGAGAGGGAGGATGAGCTGTTGTTCATTGTCTTGACAATGCCTAAATGATCTTTCCAATCATTGATTTTGTTCTCATTGCATTATCATCATCACCATCATCATCATCATCATCGACATCATCATCATCATCACGATCATCATCATCATCATCATCATCATCATCATCATCATCATCATCATCATTTACNCCATGTTTGGTCACGATCATCACCATTTACATGTACAATGACAATATCGGAATCATCATCAGAATCACCATCATTATCATCATCATCATCATCACCATCACCATCATCATCATCATCATCTTCATCATTACCACCATCATCACTGGTCATCATCAACATCATCATCATCACCATCATTATCATCATCACCATCATTATCATCATCATCAACATCATCATCACCATCATCATCACTGGCCATAATCAACATCATCAACATCATCATCATCGCCATCATCACCATCATCACCATCATCAATCATTATGATCATCATATCACCAAAAGGGCTACATTCTCCTGTTCAGCACCTTTATATACAGTACCTGCAGAACTCCAGCCCTATCACCTTTTGTATTGATCTACTGCAAATGCACCGTTGCTGTAGATTTTGGTGGACCATAATCATGCATAACTGTCAACTGGCATATTCTTACTCAAAAAGACCCCAAATAATTCTGTTTTGTGAGTCTAAAAGACCCAACACTGACTTGCGTGTACATGTACATTGTCAAGAAAAAGAACAACCAAAGAACAACCAATCAACCAACCAACCAACCAACCAACCAACCAACCAACCAACCAACCAACCAACCAACCAACCAACCAACCAACCAACCAACCAACCAAACAAACAAACAAACAAACACACAAACAAACAAACAAATACAAACTGAGACGAGTACCAGTATGTACGTCATACTTATTGATTAGATTCATAATTTCAGTTGATACGTACTAAATTTGTGCCATATGAATTTCTCAAATATGGCGTTGGTAATTTTGTAGGTCAATACTAAAACATAACATTGAGCCCAGAGTGGATCACCTTATGGCCCCATTGGCCCTATCCCAGACAAGTTTGTCCCTATTCGATATTGCCAAACATCTTTCAAGTATTTGCAACTAGAATAAATTTCAGAAATAGTACAATCAATGAGATTCCAGAAAAAGTCTTGGGGCTCGTCCTCCCCCTCGAATAAAAAATTCTTGGATCAGCCCTTTGCAACTCCACACACGAATGTATTTCACACATGTCAGCTGCCAGCTCTTGTCAGCATTGGTATGTCAGAGTCCCATCTGGTGGAGCTACTGTACTGCATCCCACCATCTGAACATCTCCCATCATCCCGCATCTGGATATTGTTTCTCTTTGGCTCTCTCTCCTCATCCTCCTTACCACATGTAGTCTCGGTTTCAGACCATGCAACTTTTTCTTCCTCCGGACTCCAAAGTACAATTCACTCTCTAAATTTTTGCACCTCCAGAGTACAGTTCACTTTTTTTTAGAGAAAGTAAATTTCAAGACATTTGTCTAACTCTAGTAAAGCCAAAGTAGGTGACTAAAGATAACTAATATCTTTATGAATATAAAATGGATTAATCTAAATGCCTGGAAGGCAGGCTACCCCCTCTCATGATGTAGTGTAACAAATGGTGCAAACTGGGTCATTGGCTTTCAGTGCTTCTGCTAGCAGCTGTTTGTTTATATAGGATGCTGGCCTGCCTAGGCTTGCGAGACCAAATTTTGGTCAGAAAGGATGCACAGTACTAGGAGATTCACTTCACAAATCAGGGCTTTTAAAACTACATGTACATGTATTTCTTTGAATGTCCAGATTGAATATGTGAGAGGTCCTACAATGAGAAAATGATGCTAGTTTTATCTAGTTCAAAGTGAATTTCTATTGTACTGGTAGTATGCCTATTGTATAAATATTCTAGACACTCTTTATAAAAAAACATTACCTCATTATGAACAAAAAAATTGTTCTGTTCAAGTTCCAAAGTTGACATTTCTTTGTAGTTAATTCTTTTTCTACCTCCATGCAACAAACTGTGATAGCAAAGTAATATTCTTGGTCTCCTGAGTTTGTTATCACAAATTTATTAATAAATTTATCATTCATCACTATTTATTACCTCAAAATCCAGCCATAAGGTATGATAATCCTTCCCTACCCAACTCCCCCAATAAATTTGTGTAAGTGCTACCAAAGAGTGAGGTCTGTCTTTGTCTCTCACTCACTCTTTAACCCCCTCTACACCAACACAACAAAACTCCATTGACATTGCATGTCATATTCTGCTTGTAGCACTGAAAGGATAGTGATTGCATCTGACACCACAGCACTCCCGCAAGTCCTCGGATCAATACCCATCAATATCGGACCAGTGTAGACGGTCCAGCTCCCGCTAGCCTGTTATGGATTTATTGATCCCCATCAATGGTGGGTACATTACTGGAACAGATGGTCCCCATTTAGGACCAGGAACTCAATTAGTTTTTGATTTTGAAGCTTTAATGACCACTGTTTTTTTTTTTCTGTCAGTAGCTATTCTAAGCTGATGGTGGAAAACAAAGGGTGTGATTTGCTAGTGAGTGCTTTGTGAGTGTGTCTCCCTGTTCGGAGTCAGTTGCTTGCTTGTGTGCCTTTGGAGGAACGTCATTACAGTATAATTCGACGACTGAGCTTATTTTGTTTCTGCCAGATCCTCTTTCTAGGTATCAGTGCCGTAAACTGTCAGTTATTATTTTTTTCTATGATATTCCTCGTTAGATACAATTTGAATTTTGTTGTCTGTCATTGACAAATTTGCCAGTGACTTCCAGGATTACAGCTTTGTAAGCCGGTAAGACCAGTTCATCTTCAAAGTAAGTATCGAGATGTTAGGGGTTTATTGTCTTTTAAAAAAAAAATCTCATCACATAACTTTTTTTTTGAGAATTCATGTTAATTAAATAAGAAGATTGTTCTTTTTAATAAAGGTACATTGTTTTTGTTAATGGGGAAAAATAAAATTTTCTCATTTTGTGTTATACATGTAGACCTACATGTATGGGTATGATCTGTTTCTGTCCTAACATTGCATGCTCTGAAACGCTTTGATTTTTGAGAAATTGGGGAAGAATAAGTAGAAAAGTGAGTCAGCCTTCGTTGAAATCTGTACTTCATGCAGTTAGTATTATGATCAATTTATGAGCTGGTGTGGTGAGATGCATTTGTGGCAAGCAACAAATGCATCTATTTTTGGTATGCACTGCCAATGCATTTCCTGCAGAGTGAGTACAGTACAAGCATTGTAGTATTTTGTCACAATAAACTTTAATACACAGGGGCATAGGCTGGTTTGGGCATGGGGAGGTGCACATCTTGTGGAGGTGGAACTACA
>JZLH01S0005773.1:3097-18066 GCA_001188425.1 Eucidaris tribuloides | reverse complement strand
GACCGAGACCGAGACCACCAGAATACAACACTGCCTAATAATGCAAGAAACAGAATCGGTGAAGTGCTCTCTGATGAGTCTTCTCCATTTACGGCCTCTGCGATGATCATGAAACGTGACAGACGTCAATTACTGGAATCTGCTTTCTCTCATTCGTGAAACTGCTACCTTTTTGTTTTTCCTTCAGAGAACAGGAGTCCTCCACATGATAATGAAACAAATAAAAAATGATATCCTGTATTTAGATGACTGTGTAATTTATTGCCGTCTGTAGATAGTGTAATTATATACAGCAGGATTTTTATGATACTCCCATCACGGTATGTTATTCTCCATGATTGTGGTGGTTCATGTTTCCATGTATCACCCTCTGTTCACCGGAGCCAAAATTAGTCCTGGGTAGGCTTATTTACACGGTGGCTACCTGATATTTCAAGTTTCATCTCAGTTTTGTATTTTGTGGAAGTGTGCGATGGTCGGGATGGAAGACCCTCAAGTGGTATATACCAAAATTCACTGCAGTCTCGCGGCTTTGAACCATCATTTTTGTAAATCATGTGAAGGAGGTATCTCAAATTAATTATGAGATTAACTGAAGGAATTGCATTATGGAAATTCATTTTTTTTTCTTAAAGAAACACTGTGGAAGACCTGTTTAAAAAATTGTCGAACTTTGCTATCTGACATATCTGACAGTGTTTGAATGGACAAATAAACACCCTAGAACACAAAAGTTTGGACAGTTATGCTGTCACTACAGTATGTGCAGATACAAATTGGCACATTAATTTTATATCGGGCGATAGGAAATTCTGCAACACAGCAGCCTATGGAGAAAAGCTGGAATGGTCTCTCAATGATTTTCACTTTTTTGAAGCACTTAATGATTGTTTTACACTGCAATTTTGTCAAGGCTTCATTTTTAGACTGTATCAAAGAAACTAGTAGCATGGGGAATCATGTAGCTCAGATTTTTTAAACTGGAAACATTGTTATACAGTGCCTTTAAGGGCTAACTGCATATATTGAGGTTTCAAATACCGTAGATTTTAGGAACAACCCAAGAAATACAAAAGTTTTGAAAATAGACCAAATACTGTCACTATCAAGATATACCTATATAATAAAATCATTCTAGCAGGTTTTATGCTAGCACTTTAGTCTATCAGAGAAATGAAGTATGGTAAACCTGGTCACTAATAGATTTTCACTCATGTATCTTTGAAGATACTGATGACATGTGACGTGTTGCATTTTTGACTTTTTAAATTAGAAACATTGTTAGACAATGCCTTTTAAAGCCCAAGTTTAGTTTTGGGCTATTTTTTTTTTAATTTGAAAGCTTTATGCCCAAAGGTCATATCACACCAATAACAGATTCTGAATGTTTTTCGTTTTTTTTATTAATTGAGAAATCAGTGCTGATCTTTCTGCTGAGGTATAATTCAGATTACCGTAACACCTTATCAACATTGAGGATGCTATACTGTAAAATGTAGTCGAAAACAGGGGTGTTGATCCATGTTTCGGATTTGGGGGGGGGGGCAAAAGTGAAAAAATGTACACATTTTTTGGCGCGCTCCGAGCACCAAATTGTAGTACAGAATTTTTGAAAAAATATCAATATTGTATGTTTAATAGTATTTCTATGCATTGTTTAAATTATGGTTAGTATAGTGGCGCTGCTTTCAGTGTTTGTCAAGCATATATTTGAAACTGCATATTATGAATTTTTTCAAGATGTCAAAATCATATGGGGGGGGGGGGGGGCAAATTGATATGTTTTGACTCCAAAATTTTCCTTGGTGGGGCGAACCCCATCCCGCCCCGCCCCAGTGCGGCGCTCTGGTCGTAAATCTTTTATTAATTAATTTTTTTAAAACGAAGAACATTTGAGAATGTTGTTTATTGGTGTGATATGGAGCTTTGGCTATAAAGTTTTTTAAATAAAACTATGCGAAAACTAAACTTGCACTTTAAAGTATTTAGCATGCAAAAATAGTAAGAATTATCCTTATATATATGTAGGTCTGGGTCTATCTGATATAGTACAATACTGATTACAGACCCTCTTTATCATTGGGGAAATCCCATTGAATAAATTGTCAAACTTTGATATTTGTAACCACTATGATAGTGTTAGAATGAACAAATAAACACCTTATGATACAAAATCTAATTATTGTCTGGTAGACAAAAAAAAATCTATACACAGCAGTCTACATGTATGGGGGAAAATTGGAATGGTCACTCATTGATTTTCACTTTTTCAAAGCACTTAATGAACATTTTGAGCTGAATTTTATTTCAAGGCTTCATTTTTAGACCTTATCAGAAACACTAATTACATGAAGAATCATGTAGCTCTGATTCTTCAAGCTGAAAACATCGTTACATGATGCCTTTAAAAAGAGACAAGAATTATCCTTCTGTCTATGTCTCGTCTCTTCAGGGAGAGTACAATACTGATTAATTCTCCGAGCTGTAGCCATCACCCCATTAGGATGTATGGATTTATTCATGGCCTGTGTTGACTCAGGAGATGAGAAGTTGCTGTGGGCATGGAGAACAGATAGGGTGGGCGGGGCGGGGTACAACGGAGACAAAGAGTCATTGGTTTACATAGTTTACGATAGTACCTATGAAATGTCCTCGCCCGGAATTTCTGATGCGCGCCGCTAAGCCGATCAGCGAGATTTATTGAGATCTATCGCGGGGGAATTTGACGGTGAAGTTCAAATTCTATGGCTTACATGAACTGTTCAGAATATCTAACATGGAGATGATACGTGGAACTCAAACCTCTATAGCGTGGCAATGTTTTTGGAATAATTCTGATGTACCTTCAAATTCGGTGTGAATGAAGCACTGTTTCTTAACACTTAACATGCCAGAGGATTAAACCTCCATGGACTTTATGTGTATTATTTGGTGCAGATCTGTGATTTTGGCATGTTAAGAGTTAAAAGGACAAAAAACCAAGACATGCATTCTCTGAAACTATTTATGATGATAAACTTATTTTATTGAAGTATTTTGTAGTCTACTAAGCAATGACATGAAGCACATTTTGTTGGGGTTTTCTTGCGTAGGTTAGTTAATTCATTCAATCGTTTCATTTGGTCAATTTACTTTACAAATCTATGTGGAAAATATCTAGTATGAATAACAATAGTTCTGATGTAAAAGATCGCTGTTTGGACAGGATGACTTTCTGTACGGCCACTCATCATTCGAAGAAAAACAAACTCGTTGCGGATGGACCGAGGCAGATGTTTTTTCAAAGCTAATAATATCATGTACATCCTGTTGCCATTTTAGGCATATAGAGGTTCCATGAACAGAATAAAACCGTAATGACAAGGACACCTGATCTTACGGTCGTCAAGATTTGTTCATCTTCAAACCTGCTCGTCAATGGAATGAGCTAAATTCACTCGATAAATTCTGCAATTAATCAATTGTAGGGTTACTCCTTACCACTCACAAAGGATGAGTACACAAGGGAGTGCAATTTATTAAGATACTATCAAGTTTTTTTCATGGAATTAAATATATTTTGACTAGACATGTAGTCTGAAAAATGTGTCAATTTGTTGGATGCATACAATTTTGTATTTAATATTCAATGATGGGAAATTATATGATTTTATTTTTTATTATAAATTACATAACTTATCTGTGACAAATATTAAGTCATACATGAAATTTCAGGAGATGCACAAATGCCCTCCAAAAATAAGCATATTACTAGATATCAAAATGATTGGTTTAGTTGTATGAAATTGAATGTGATTATTTTTCACATGAAATATCATTTTCATACAACAAAATTCAAAGGCAAAGGATAGATATTGTTTACAGTGAAAAAATAATTTTCACTCCTGTTGGGTTTTTAGATAGACCTAAAAAATATGACTTGTAAACTGCACAGTGTGGAACACTTTTATATTATTTGAACCAAAACAAATGTTGGGGATCCCTGGAATTTGTCAGAGGTAATGCACATGGTAATGCATGTATTTGCTTAAAGATTGTGTCATTCATTTGCACGACAAAAAACACCTAAATGAATGAAATCAGCTGAAATCATATCCAATGTGAAGATTAATATAAATAAACACCTCTCATAGAGACTTGGGTAAAATATTGAGTTTTGGTGAAAATCTGGACGGTTAAACTTCATCCTTTTTCAAATTACTCAGAAGCAATTTCAAAAAATCTGCGACGTCAAACGTTCACGAGCCGTTCCAAAATTGTCCGATCAGCCGTTAGCGGAGGTTAGCCGTTTAACCAATCAGTGCACTACGCTGGTCTTGCGACGATACACATAACCGCGATTCGCAGTTTGAGCAAAATTGAAACTCACGGAAAGAACAACATTCTGGTAACATGTCGTTATTAGTTTTTCTCATAAAATAACAAATTCATGACGTATGGATCTCAAACTTTCAACACACCATTTGTAAGTACTAAACTACCGTTTGGTATTGATGAAGGGAAGTAATGGAATTGCACATCCGTGACACAATCTTTAAAGGTTAGTGACATGATTGTGAACCCCTGAAAATGCCTCAAGAACCAAATGAGTTGAAATATATACCAACTATATACCAGCAGTGGATCTCTCAGCTGGAAGGATTTGTCTCTAATTTGTTTACTTAAAGAGAATCAAGCATGAACATTTATTCTATCGGGCACGAAAAAAATAAGACCCATAGAGAGCCACACTGCAGGTTTGCCTGCCACGAGAGATTTGCCATTAGTTATTTTAGAATGAGTCAACGTTTGACTACAAGATTTCACAAGAGAATCCTTGCATAGTTTACTTGATTCTAGAGTAGTTTCAGCCCAATCTGAGGACTACCCCCCATCATGTCATTTAAACATCCCAATTGTAGGGACAGTGATTTTCCGCGATAACGGAAAACGGACGGAATTTCCGGAAATCACAACTTGAAACGATGAGTTTTCAAACGGAAAATCACAGAAAACCTCTTTTTTCTCCAAATTTTTACTTT
This sequence comes from Eucidaris tribuloides, assembly GCA_001188425.1. Classification (NCBI taxonomy): domain Eukaryota; kingdom Metazoa; phylum Echinodermata; class Echinoidea; order Cidaroida; family Cidaridae; genus Eucidaris; species Eucidaris tribuloides. The sequence goes on along the minus strand of JZLH01S0005773.1, from coordinate 13,045 downwards.
TTGAAAGGAAAAAACACAAAACTCAGAACAAAAATTAGAAAAAGTTGATACCAAAACACAAAAACAGCGAGAAATATTTGTTTCAAGTTTTATGTCAACCGAATTGGCACTTTTCTTCATGTGTACAAAGTCTATGGTAAAACGGAATTTCCATTTTTCAGACAAGTTGAAACGGAATTCCAGATTTTTGGAAACGGAAAATCACTGTCCCTACAATTGATACATCATTCTAAAGAATTTTGGGCAGACTTTTAAGTAACTGTTTTCTGATGTTTGGCATGATGATACCATATTTTCTGAAAGATTGGTATAAAAAATTTCTCAGTATACCTTGGCTTTAATCATCTCCTCACTCACTTACATGCAGATGCATAGTGAGGGCACTGCCATAAAAACAGTGCCATTGCTGGTAAATGCCAAACTCTTACAATTTTTTTTTATAGTATTTTTGAGGCTGAAAAAAGCGTATTTTGGCATAAAACACAGTATTTTCAAATTTCTTCACGGAAGTGTTTATAAAGAATTCTGAAACAAAATAAAGTTTCATTAGGAATTTTGCTCAAAATAAACAAGTATTTGCAACCTGGAATAAAAACCAAATACTGCAACAAAAAAAGAACAGTTGGCATCTCTGTAAATAAAAGCCAGAAAACTCTGACTGAAGAATACAAACACCTGTATACCACTGGCTCCAATTGAGATCAGGTGCATGTTTACTGCGGGTGACAAACACCTTTGTAATTTAATAAGTTGATGCTTCTACTTCCGACCATAGTAGTGTGATAAGATGTGTGGGAGTTCAGACCTGACAAATTACAGGCACATCAACTTTCCACCGCTGCTTTTGTTTAAATTTTATTTACCTTTTTCCATCAGTCACTAGCTCTCCTTGCTCCTGTTTTTGTTTCTTTCATTCCAACTTACTTTTCTAGTTAAATCTTCTTCTTCCGGACTTCCACACTTTGTACTCTTTTCTCTTTGCCTAATTCTTGTCTTATTTCTCCTCCCCCACCTTGTGCTCACTTGTGTTTTATTTCTGAATAGCTAGCTGTCGAGTGATACCCCAACTTTTTTCTCAACTTCAATAAAGTTATTGTATCTTGTTTCCGCAATAAGAAGTGCAAATCATCCTCCTTTTTGCATACCCAACCACAAATTCTACAAGCAAAAGACCAATTCAAACCTTTATCACACACAAGCCTTGCATTTCATTTTCATCAAACTTGTGTAAAGGTATGACACTACTCACAACAATGTGATGAGCAAATCAAATTCACATAAAATGTCAAATATTCCTGGCTATTTGAAGCAAATGCTCCCATAAGCGTTGTACTGTAGCTGAGACAGGTCTCAAGATCAACTACAATATTTTTCTTGAATTGAACTTCAACCATTTTTGGGCAGGAGCTTGAAAATCTGACCAAATTTGATGTTTACATTGCATGGTCAACTATAGTTTAACCCTACATGTAAATATAATTTATCCAATATCTTCAATTCCACTTGTAATCATTTTGGTATCACCACAAAGCTATGTTTGTGAATTATCTAGTGACAGTGACTGCAACAGCCAAAAAGGATTGTCCACTCCACAGTTCTCTCTTGGAAAGTGACTAGTTTTACCAAACTTTCTACAATACAATTGCTAAGGCCTACCATTTTGCATGAATGAGCACTACTTTTGTAGTCGATTTTTCTCAGCTGCCCTGATAATGACTTAGGTGATAGTCCAAACATGTGAAGAGGGTTTTAAATGTATTTGTTTACTCCATCCTAGACAAATTATACACTATTTTGACGCTTAGAGTCTCTTCTTTAAGACTATATGAAAAATATATTTCTTTATTTTTCAGACTTATGGTGCGTTTTGTGGTAACAGGTCAGAAATGGAACCTTTTGTTTTATGTATGATTTTGGTCTCAGGAGCCCCCCCCCCCCCCAAAAAAAAAAACCACACACTTGACTACATCACTAGCTGCCATACAAAATGAGTGACAGTTCTGAAGAGTGAAGAGTTCATTTTTTTTTCTGTTTCCTCTGTCTTAAACCAATGATAAAAAACAGAGAACGATGGAGATGCATGTCTGTTACCATGGTAACAAGTTATGGAACATGGTGTCCGGCTGAGTCTTCTAGATGGAATTATGATCAGCACTCCTCATGCGAGAACGGTAATCCGATTTTAAATTGCAAAATAGTGTCATTCCGGAGTCAAGCTCCTGACGCATTTGCTTGATATGTCTGTAACAGGATTTGCTATTGAGACAGGGTGGGAGAGGTTGGGGGGGGGGGGCAGGGAGAGTCGGAGGGAGAAGGAATAGTACTGTTTTTTGTATCAACAACATCTTATTGCATGCGAAAGATGTCAGCCTCACTGTCCATTCCAAATGCATGTTTGCCACTCCTCTACACACAATCTTGGAATTGTACAGACATACATACACGATACCAGAGATTGGTAACATTATTCCCTTTGTTGTGTTGTTTTTTCTGTAGTAGATCTGTTACTTTCCTACGCATGTTATCAGTATTTGTTTTTTTCTTTAAATCCATGTAAATTATCTTGATAGTATTTGGCAGGTGAACTAAAAAAACTGCCTATCCTTATAATACAACAATAATATAATGTAATTCAATGACACTGCAGGAATGGACTCTGAATCAAATGTCTCACACAACTACCAGTGTACAAAAGGCAAAAGGAACAAGGAAAGTCTTGATCATCTAAACCAGTTTTATAGCATTAAAATTCCTCATACAAATCAATGACTGAAAGTATTACACTCATCTCATCAAAAGATAATATACAAACAGAACTACAGGGAACATAAACACCAGTGCAAATGATGCTAAATTGCTCACATAATTTGCAAGCGAACTGTATCACAAGGATAAAGCCCTTTCTCTCACAAGCCAGTAAACGCTCACATCAACAAAAACAAATGGCCCATCCGACCACATAAATTACCGCGCAATACCGGTAATGTTCAACGCAACGACACAAAATTGCTAATGGAAGTGACGAAATTCATTAGGAGATAAATTTAGACACAGGGTTTCCAGACTGCACAGCTTATGACTGGATGTAGGCCACAGTTATGGGTCCTTGAAGAGACAAGCTGCATGAAAAGATTAAATTGTGTTTCAAGTACAAAGGTACGCATACGAGAACTGGATGAGCACTGAAATGGTTAAGTACAAAGCATGAATGACATACAGTACCATCAAGATCTGGAAAAATGAAAGTGCCTTAGAAGTAAATATAATTATTGGGGTCATATTTGAATGAAAAATATCAATAAATTTCATGAAATTATATAAGTGATAATATCCTAAGAGTTGCCGTAAAGTTACAAACTTGAATCAGCAACCCCTAACAAAGAAGGACATAAAATAGGAAGGAACAAAACAAACATTGAAATCAAACTACATGTAACATTACAGATAGAGTAGATAATGCAGACTTAATTTAAAACAATGGATATATGGTAGAATTAATTAAACATACAATTTCCATATGTTTTGAATGAACAAATCAGCAAAATCATAAAATTTAACATCAAAAAGTTTAAAAAGCTTAAAACCATAATAATCAGACAGTAATACAAATTTCTTGAGTACTTTTTGAAACAAGTAGGGACAGTGATTTTCCGCGATAATGGAAAATGGACGGAATTTCCGGAAATCACAACTTGAAACGGAAAATGAGTTTTCGAACGGAAAATCATGTAAAACCTCTTTTTTCTCCAAATTTTTACTTTTTCAAAGGGAAAAACACAAAACTCAGAACAAAAATTAGTTTTTTGTATGCGTGTATATAGGCTGGCATATTCATCAATACAAGTCTATCATTATTACGCACATACTCTCACAATTTTCTTTCAGGCCGATTAATTTTTGTTAATCGTATATGACCCATGACCTTTCTGAAGCGAAAATATTGAAAAACGATATAAGAAATGCGTGACTTGTATATACGCAACGACGCCAGAGATAACCAACTTAGTTTAATTGAAAAGGAATGCGAAATTAACGTATATGTCCTCAAATTTGCACCAACGTCCCAGATCATATGATACGTTGTTTGAATACTTTCTCCCTTTGTTATACAATTCAGTGGTGGCAGCTGAAAAGAAGTTTGGTCGTGGAAAAAATTTGGCAGCCGAAAATTTTCCACCAATCCCCAACACTGAGCGGACTTTTCAGCTTCTTTATTGGCGCGAGTTTGGCGTGAAAGTTTTTTTTGGCGTCGCGAAAATTTTCCGACGATTTGCGCCCCCCATAACGATTTCACCCTTGCGCCCCCCCCCCGATACAATTATTTCCAGCAAATCAATGTATGGTAAATATGTTGCTGTAGCTATTATGGGATCAAGTCTATCGGAGATAATTTCAATGCTGTAATTAATGCAATGTGGACAAAAATTTAGGAACAGCAGTTATATCATGGGAATGTCTGGAATGGTCACTCATTCATTTTCACTTTTTTGAAGTAATAAATATTCGCTTTTGAACTGCCATTTTTTTAGGCTTTATTTTCACCTTAAAGACACAGGCTAACATTGTGGAGCTTCAATAAAAAAATAAACTTTGTTATCTGAGATACAGTAGTTTTGAATGGACAAATAGACACCTAGAATACAAAAGTTGGGAAATTTATGCTGCACTGAAGATATGAATGAATAAACAGTAGCACTCGGATGGGTACAAAAATTAGCCTATATCTACACACAAGAAGTTATGGAGAGAACTTGGGCAGGTGCAATCCATCATTCCAGTCAGCTGGTAATTGTTCACTTTTTTTTTAGCAGTATAATAATCATTTGAAATACAATTTTTTCGCGGCCTTATTTTTAGACCTTATCAAAGACACTACAGATGACGGATTATATAGCTCACGTTTGTTTAAACTCTGTCCGGTCATTTTAGCTGTGGCTTTAACTGATATGGGCGGATCGGTAGCTCAAACTTATAAACTGGAAACACTAGCAATGCATTTAAACACTCAATTGCACACTGTAATTGCCAACACTTTATATATGATTATATATTTGTTTAGAGGTCAGGTCAAGTAGGTTCTATTTAGATGATTAGAGTTTCAGTTCCAAGGCCATTTCAGCTTATTTTCTCTTCGTTTGTATTTTTATTTCTTTATTCTCCTTCTATATGCAATGTTGATTATTGATGATTAATAATGATCCTTTTCACAACCATGATCATACCGTAATCGTCGTTCATTATCTTCGCATATTTCTTTTCCTTCTGTGTGCGTGCTCTTTGTGTTATTGTTATCATTTATCTTATTAGTAGTAGTATTATTAGTAAGTAGTATTGTATAGTATGTACATGTATAGTAGTAGTAGTGGTCAGTAGTAGTAGTAGTAGTAGTAGTAGTGTAGTATAGGATAGGTAGTAGTAGTAGTAGTAGTAGTAGTAGTTGTATGATAGTAGGCTACATGTAGTAGTAGTAGTGGTAGTAGTGGGTGGTGGTAGTAGTAGTAGTAGCTAGTAGTAGTAGTAGTAGTAGTAGGTAGTAGTAGTTAGTAGTGGTAGTAGGAGTAGTAGTAGTAGTAGCTGTAGTAGTAGTGTAGTAGTGTAGCTAGTAGTAGTAGCGGTAGTAGTAGTAGTAGTAGTGTAGTGGTAGTAGTGGTGTAGTAGTAGTGTAGTAGTGGGTAGGAGTAGTAGTAGTGTAGTATAGTAGTATTTTAGTAGTAGTAGACTAGTAGTAGTAGTAGTAGTATTTATAGTAGTAAGTAGTAGTAGTAGTAGTAGTATAGTGTAGTAGTAGTAGTAGTATATAAAAAAAAAAATATAAAAATAAAATAGTAGTAGTAGTATAGTACGGGTATAGTGGTAGTAGGATTATTTATATTATTACTATTACTTTATTATTGTGATGTGATGATGATGATTGATGTGATGATTATTCTATTGATTACTATTATCACCATTATTGTTACAAAGTAGTAGTAGGGTCTTTGTACCTATAGGCCCTAGTAGTACTTCTCGTTTTTCATTTTGCAAAAAAAAAAATATGTGATTGGGACAATTATATATTATCCCAATTAACATTTACGTTTTCGTACAGTTGCTGAGTGAAAGTCTCGACGATGATAAATGAACAAGCGAAGTGTTACTGATTTACGCCGCGTACGGGCAGCCCGAGCGTGTGTCGATCTTTTTTTCCTCTCTATCATGGCCTTTTCTCTGCATAAAAATGCACGCACCTGTACGTGCTGCTATAGCGGTCGGATCCCGCGGATCAAATACAGTTTGCGGTGCCACATACGGCGCGCTGTCCTGCAGATTCAATTTCGTACAAGTACGTAGCCAATACACCGAAAACATTGACTGGACTGGTACGAGTGAATAATGGCTTGGCGATATATGTCATGAATTTAACACTTTTTATGGAACCATTGTTGGACAATGATTCTACAGCCTTCTTCAGCTTTGCAAGAAAACTTCGATCCGGGAATAATGTGGTTATCTCGTGCGCCGTCGGGATTTTATTAAAATAATCGCGAAAGTAAAGACATTTTTCTGCATCACAGACAGTATCCTCACCGTCGCAGCCTGCAAGCGGACACACTAAACTTGCATCAGTGCCTGTACACACAGTGCTCTGAGGCACACAACTGGACTGCTTCAGCCTGCCAGGAAGTAATGGCTTCGTGGGTCAACAAGTTGAAGTCTATGCGTTAGCAAGAATAAAACAGCTACGAGATGCGAACGTTCGACCTGGACTTACATGTATCCTTTTAAACCAATATTAGCTCACAATTTTTTAGCGATATAAAAGAGGGTCACTCACTGCATGCGTGCAGATTGCGTTGGATGAGCTGTGTGCGTGGTGTGTTTACTGTGTGTGTGTGCCTGAACTCTCTCACTCTGCTCTGTCGAGACTTTGATGCGAGGTGTCATTAATGAAATGTCTTGGAAAAGGAGAGCGCTGTGAGAGCTCGAGAGATGGGCAGAGTGATCGTGGGCCAGTCAAGATTTCAGTTAGATGTATGCGATAAATTGATGCAAATGGCCTTCTGTTAACTTTAGACTGATGGAATCTGCTCGCCTTAATTCCGGCCCGGATAACATATTGGCACCTACATTGTCATCTAAATGAGAAACTTGAATATTAAGGAAATATTCATCGGGGTAACGTAACAGGTCTTGGTTCCCAACTCAGATCAGAGTTTTGGTGAACCGTCCTAGTGGCTTGCATGCGATGCACTTTTGTTTACCTGCTCTAGTATAATTTATTACTAGATCTAGTACACATGTGAGGGCAGTGACTTTTTAATTTTTTTTTAGAAACAAGGTTGCGTACCATGGAAGCTTGAGAAAGGAAATTCATGGGCAGGCCAAATTATTTGTCATATCATTACATAAGCCTGACTTACAATTATTTCTTCTATTCAACTACAAAAATATTCTGTCAACAATCGCAGCTTGTGCAAGATTAGCCATCATAACAAAATTAGTGGACAAATATTCCACAGCTAAAGCTTTCATTTTGGACTACTTCTCTGCCAGGTTTTTTTTTGTGCCTCCTTTATTTTCAAATCTGACAAAAACAAGAAACAAGTGACCCAGTTCTGTAGATTTTGTACACAGTTTAATGGAACTTTTTGTGTACTTGCAGATATGATTTTGATAAACGGATTTTCACCGAACTCCTAATAATGATACTTTCTCTGGTCATACGATGTATGTTGTCCCAAGCTTGTCGTGACCCTTGGCAGTTTTGTTTGATTGTAACATGACAATGTTCATCAAATTTCTAGTATTTGCTAAATCAGTTGAGGTTCAACGCTTGCTAATATTTGGGTTCATTAGAAAATACTTAACCAAACCGGCCTACAGAAAACTCTAGTTCACGCCTGCATTTCTCGAGTTGATTTGGGAATGCCAGTTCTATCTTGATCTACCACAAACCGCGGTCAACAACTTCAAAAACTTTAAAATGCTACCTGACGCATTGTCCCCTGTCTAAAACACTCATATCAACCCTCTAAATCACTGCACTGGTGAACGTCAGAGATCACATTATTTCAAATTTTAACTTCTTGTTATTGTGTCAGTGGTCTGCTCCTCATTACAATGAGTTGTAATCGTATACTCCAAATCAGACCTTTACGATCATTCAACTCTGGTTCCCTTGTTGTTCAAAAATCTGCAAAAACTTGGGGGGAACGAGCCGTTTGCTCATGTTGTCCCACTCTATGAAGTATTACAATTGCTTATCAGCAAGTGCTAACTCTCAGGATTCATTTAAAGCAGTCTAAAAAACTCACCTGTTCAGTCGCTCCTATTATTCTTCACTCATGTTATGTTCTCCTCCCTACTGTTACTGTTACCTTTCCAACACATGCGCCTTGAGACTCTACTGAGCTGATTTTTTTTTGCGCAATGCATCACTATGTATTTTATTATTATTCACAATCTACTCATCGAATGATACTGTAACCTGTTTTAAGTTTTCTTTTTTCATCTCTGGTGTTCTTCTCACTTTTAATTAACCCAATCAGAATTTTTGAGCCAGTCATTCCCGGTCATTACGTTACGTAATGTAAAGCTTCTCACTAGAATTATTGACATAACTGCAATTAATTCAGCAATCAAATTTGAAATTGAAATTCAAATATATGGTGGTTTGAAGCTGTGGGTAACAAGGGATAGTGTTTTTCATTTCTGAAAAAGTGTAATACAAACCTGAAAAAAAGAAGATGACAGAAAACTAAAAGAAGAAGAAATATATAGGGGAAAGAAAGATGCCATGCAAACACACCAATACTTGCAAAGCAAGCACCATTTGTTCAATAAATTGTGCCACAAGGCCTGGTAAATTGTAAGGGTTACAGGAATAAAATTTTTTTTGTGGTTTTTTTTTTTTTTTTTGTTTTTTTTTTTGTTTTTTTTTTTTTTTTTGTTTTTTTTTTTTTGTTTTTTTTTTTGGTTTTTTTTTTTTTTTTTGTTTTTTTTTTTTTTTTTTTTTGTGTTTTTTTTTTTTTTTTTTTTTTTTTTTTTTTTTTTTTTTTTTTTTGGGGTGGGGTTTTTTTTTTTTTTTTTTATGAATGACTCAAATGTCTGATTGCGCTATTACTCTTTCTTATTCGTGCGGTAAAAGAGTGACTGAGACAGTGTAAGAGAATACACAGTACTGGTTGAGTTACTTGCGAACAACATCAGCTGCTTTTCAAACCTGTGAACAGATGGCTATTCTAAGATGTTACCTTAGCTACAGGGAAGTATTTGAACAACAACACTTTGTTTTTGACAATTTGCTACACAAATCCCCACTGCTGACAAAGTACTACACAGAATCAGATGTGGGACTGGTTAATGCTTGCGTACACACTTTAGCATTGAATGGAACTTCCAATGGAAAAACTTCAACTGCCTTCAAAGCCAATCCCTCAACTTTTTATTGCATATGAAGTGATTAGTCCCACTTACATGCAAATGTAATATACTCTCACTGGAAACTAATGAAATCGTGAATTTTTGATGAAAGATTTTCCATCATCAACCGTACTGTGTATTCTCTATTTAAGCAAAATGGGTTACCTTAATCAGAATTTGTTGTTGTCATGATTTTTACAGTACATGTAGTTGCCTGCCTGCTGCATTACATCTAGTCACCCAACCTCCTATGTAGCTACTTTAGTGCTTAACAAAGCCAAACCAATGGTTGGGCATTTAGGCTACCTGACTCACCAAAGACTCTATAGATTATTTTTCCACATTTTCTGGTTCTGTTATTCAGATAAACAAAAATTAAATAGTTTAGTAGTTTACTATTATGTATGTTGTGTGTTGATTAAATGTAAATTGATATTATTGGGGAAAGTTTCCGCACTTTCTCACCTCTTCAGCTTGGAAACAAGGTGCAGAGGCCCTATTGGCCCCAGGATCGTGCCATGGATCTGAATATTACAAGGCTGAAAT
>JZLH01S0005769.1:2823-20647 GCA_001188425.1 Eucidaris tribuloides | reverse complement strand
ATCATGATCAATGTCACTCTCAGAGACCTTCAAAATTTGACTTAAACTTGATCCTAAAATCAGGATGAAATGGTTTCTTTTCAGTGACTAACAAACAGCTTTGTCTGTTGGTTTTCAAAAGAGGCTGTCTGTTGCTTTTGGACAACAGGACCACAGAGTTCATTAACCCTACCACATTCAGAGTTTTGTTTCAATGTTAATATTAGAGTTAGAGAATGCTGTTTATAAATTCAAAATGTCTGACCTTTGACTTGAGGAGTTTGATGATGGTTGCCGTGGAGAGGACCACTACAGACTTGCTGACCTCTACCACCATCCTGACCGTCGGCAGTGTGGTCACAAGGCTCTGGGCATGGGGCGGTCTGACTGTGACTGGTACAGCACCTGTGGGAGGCAAGATACATACATATTTTCCAATACGTGGGACTGAGCCAATGAGTACAATAAATTCAACCATTCTTTATAAGTCATAATAACTATGGTCATAGAGTGTGAAGTGGGGGTGGGGATGGAGGGGTGGAGGGGTGGGCTGACAAGTATATATTTTTCTAGAATTCAAGCATGTTAGGGAGAACGACTTTCATTTTCGGACACCAACTTTATGGTCACAATTAATCTAACAATTACAATTAAGATTGAGGCTACAATTTTGTTCAAAGTTAGAAGTAGAGTATATTAAGGTAGGAGATTTTTAAAAGAGGGAGCACTGTTTTGTTGTTGTTGTTTTGCTTTTTTGAGGGGGGGGGTGTCAGATAAACTCATTCCCTGAATCTGTGCTGCAAAAAAAAACAAACAAAACAAACCAAACATAAATGGACTAGTCTGGGCCACGTAGGTACATTTGCATGCACACTGGTTGTAAATCTGATATGGAATTTGAATAATTTTCCAATTCATACCTGAAACTACTGAGTATGTGGCCGAATGCGGGAAAATTCTGAAGACATAGTAATGATGAAATTGGATTCTTTCTTCATGCAATACAAAATTCATTAGTCTTGAAAGGGGTTGACAAATACATTTGTGTGTTGGACTCCGTAAATCCAATTTTATAGCAAAATTGTTCTCATATAGTGGATTATACAGGATTATCCAACCTCAATGAACTTCAGTGTCATCAATTTTTCCATTTGTCTCTCTCTGTATTATCAGATCACAACTCCTGATCTACAATTTTTAACAAGCATGTCAGAAAAAATGAACCAGTGGGATTTGAACCAGTCATCTACAGCTTTCTGGGCTGCGACAATACCACCAGGCTATCCCTGGTTCCCGGCATTGACACACTGAACACAGGAACAAATACAAAGGCTCATAATTCTGACATTGTTATGTTGAACACTCCAATGCAAACAAGTTTATTATCATTAAATGAATGAAAGAGATTATTCAGATAGGTGAAAATGTGATTTATTAGATTTTTCATTTGTCTCTCTCTGTATTTTAAGATTGCAACTGCTTACCAACATAGAGACAACCATAGAAGGCTACGATGAGATCCAGACCAGGGGGGTAGATCAAGGCTACATGGTCTCCAGAGTTGACCCGCCCCTTGTCCTGAAGCAGCACGGCCACTCTCTCTGCTCGCTTGTGAAGCTGGCTGCAGTTCAAGGTCATACCAATTTGACCCTGAGATTAAAAGGGCAAAGGTCATTTAATAATGAAGAACAAGAGAATCTAATCAATTACTAACATCCGTTGCAGTAGAGACAGGACGTATGAACAGTGTTTTATTATTCATGAAACATTACTTTAAAAATTATTGTCACTTGACCACAGATATATATGTATTTTTTTAATTACAGAAAATGAAAAAAAAATAAAAATGCTGTTTATATTCTCTGTAAGTACCATAAAATCCTACTGGGTATCAGAGTGTGCAAAATATAAATCCTCCACTCAATGTTATCATATATTTGACAGCTTAATTAGTACATCATCATCATCGTCATCGTCGTCGTCATCATCATCATCATCATTACATTATTATTAGAGTCATTTTGTTTGCTTCTTTATTTGACTGTGTATCCAAACATTAAGTGCTTTCCACAGCACTGCTTTCAATTTCCAAACTTTACTGCTGAAGATTATTGATATTACAATACGGTTATCATCTAAGTATTCATAATCATTTCACTCTTGATTTCTTTGAACCTTATTTCTTTGTACCTTGTTTCTTTGTACCTTATTATTTAATAGTGAGAAGAGAACATGGTCTGGAGTACTCTGTGCCCTCCATTGAAGGACTTCAGCAAGGAACTGATTCTGTTGGAAGGAAATATAAGAAAACAGGATGACAATTGTTTATTGAAAATAGTTTTACAAAATACAAATTGACCCACTTTCTACCCACATTTCACAAATTCACCATGTTTCCTGGGGTAACAGCTCAATAGAATTATCTAATGATTAGGTAACAATGATGTGGGGATTACATATTTGCCAATTTTTTGAAAATTGGAAAAAAAAAGGATGGCCATACTATGGCCCATTGGGCTGGAGTATTTTGCAGTGACTTGTTCAGGATTCTGTAAAACCACAAAGTTTGTAAGTGTTTAAGTTTTCACAAATTTTGCAAGGAGTCTACATTTGCAAAAGTAAAATGCATGTGAAAGCTTGTGTCTACACATCTTTTGACTGTCAATACAAGACTTGGTCGGCGATCGCAATTTCATGCATGTCAGGATGGTTTTAATAAAAGCAGAACAATGAGAGCAACATATCAATGAAATCTTGAAGAAAATCCACCAAAGAATAAGAGAGTTATGAACTTTCAAAGTTTTACTTTTGTGACGTCACATACGAGCAGCTCCTCATATGTCATGAAATATTAATTCAATAAATTTCTACTTTTTGTTGAATCATGATAATTGAATGTTTTTTGTTTTTTTCATAGAAGCATGTATCAAATAAGGTTTCTAATTCTATATTGAATGCACAAGTTATATCATTTTCAATTTTCTGAGAAAATTGCACTTTATTGAATTTGCATTACATGACAATGGAGGAGCATGTGAAGTCCCAAATTAAAAACTTTAAAAAGTTCAGAACTCAGCTATTCTTTGGTAGATTTTTGCCAAACTTTCATTAATATGTGTCTCTCATTGTTCTGCTTTTACTAAAACCAAGTTGATGTCAGTGTGGACCTTGCCATTAAGTTTAGTATTTGACAGTTATTGTCCATGGGGTCATTGTCCGGATATGAATTTAGGCCCTTCATTTCTCTTATTCTCTTCATGATGGATCTACCTTCTGCCTTCATCCATCGCACCTTTCTTGAGGCCTCGGCATCATCATCCCATGTCCCAATGTCCCTCCCTGATGCCCCAGTGCTGGGAAACGAGGCCCCACTCCCCACATACATCATGGCCAAAATATCCCAGTCTGATTATGGTTAAGGTACTACAAAGGCATGCATGTACATGTACAAGTATGTCCTCCTAGAATATTATTTTTAGCCACTTGTGGTGATGGAAGCATAAAACTGTTGTAAAAATTTCATAAATGCATCTTCCCTTTAAAGGTTAATGACATGATTGGGGGTAGTCCTCAACTTAGGGTAAAAACTATTCTAGAATCAAGTAAACTATGCAAGGATTCTTTTAAGATAATTTTTTAGTCAAAAGTTGACTCATTTTAAAATAACTTCCATCAGACAGACAAATATGTAGTGTAGCTGTCTATGGGATTTAATTCTCTCAAGCCTCAAGAGAATTAAACTGCCTGCCTGTTCATGCTTGATTCTCCTTAAGTAAACAAACTCAAGACAAATCCTTCCAGCCAGGAGATCCACTCCAGCTGGTGTATATTTAGTATATCTTTCAACTAGTTTTTTTTATTTTTTATTTCCCCCAATCATGTCGCTGAGCTTTAATCATGTATCTACTCCATTTCTCTAATCATCTTTATCCATCTCACCTTTCTTGATGCCTCGGCATCATCATCCCAGGTCCCAATGTCCCTCCCTGATGCTCCAGCGATGCGGGAACCAGCCACTAGGTTCCCCATCATGACCGACGCTGGACCAACATCACTAGGTTTGATCCTGGGCTTGGGAAGGTTGGTCACACACCTGGGAAGGAAGAATACAAAAGTTTGGAAAGTTACACTGCCAATGGCAAGTTATGCATGAATAAACAATTAAAACTCGGGGCGAGTTTAAATAGCGTAGGTGTACACACAGTAAGTCTATGGGAGAAAATGGGCAGGTGAATCCCATTAACTTACAATTTTCACTTTTTTAAAGCACTAAATAATCATTTTGAAATACAATTTTTTTCAGGGCGTCATTTTTAGACCTTATCAAAGACCATGGTAGCATGGGGAATCATGAAGCTCAGATTTTTTTAACTGTGGTAAATGTTAGCCAATACCTTTAATTACACTCTAGATGCTTTCACACTTACAGCAAACTTCAAAGTTTCACTTCCAAAAATTAAAGGTACCTTTTAATGAAGTTTCCAGTTAAAACAAATTTGAGCCATGTGATCCCCAGGCTACTAGTGTCTCTGATGGGGTAACATTCCAGTTCAAAGTGATGATGAAGTGCTTTTGAAAAGTGAAAATCAGTGAGCAACCAATCCATTTTTTTTCTCCACAGACTGACTGTGTTCTAAAACTGTTGTTGGCTGACAATAATTCATATGCAGATTTCATCTACATGCAGTTTGCTAATGACAGCATAACTGTCTAAAGTTTTGTGTTTTAGCACATTCAAACATTATCATAAATGTCAGATAGCAAAGTTTGACGATTTTGTTAGATGGGGCTTCCACAATGCTATGTAGTGTCTTTGAAGCAAACTTCCTGCCAAACTTCTCACAAAACTTCACACAACTTAGTACGAAATTTCCCGAACATCAGCAAACTTTGCGTGACATTTTACGTGTGAACACAAACTTTGGTAAGATTATCCCATGAGCCTCTGCCAATTGCTGGTGTAGTTCCAAGTTTTTTAGCACATGAATGCCGGTGCAGTTTCCTGCTGTCTGGGTATACTTACGTATGAGGACACATGAGTACGTTCGTCGGATGAAGTGCTCCCATCGTAAACCTTTGTTTTGTCTCTGATAAGTGGATACCTCCCAGTGGAGTCTATATTAGAGGATAGAAAATGACAGACAGATAAATATAAGAGAACTTCCTCAAGAAAGTCATTATTTCTTTATAAAATATGTACTGTATATGTCAAAATATTGATTTTTATGCATTTTGTTTAGTGATTTGTTTAGTTTCTGTGTTGTATTGTGATGTTCAGATTGTATAATTTACCCCTTTTCTATAAAGACAATTCATTTTGTTTCATTTTTTTGTGCACATTTTACATATGTATTTTACCGAAATGTGCTTCTTCAAATGATAAATTTTCTCATTCTGTAAGCCTTACATTTAGACAGTGCCTAAATTTCACAATTCATCTTATTAATATAATGAAATCAAAGATGGTCGCTCTGTGCTCAGTTTTGTTGTATCTTTACAACAAATTGAGAGTTGTGGTCACTCATAGATCAGTGCCGAGTGTTGTCGCATCCATACAGGGATAGACATTAGCACCCGTCTGCCCTCCCAAGGTGGTGATTCTAAAAATAGAAAGTTACCCGACTGGCTTAGAGGTAAAATTTGTGTAAATGTTGAGTCTTTGTTGTATTTGGGCAGGTAAATTTCTTTTCAGGTGGGTAATTTTCAAAGTTATCTGCCCAACTTGCACAGGAAAATTTCCAAGATCAAGCCCTGCATCTACACAATGAAAAGAGAGGTGGGGGCTCTGTGCTCAGTTTTGTCACATCTATACAATGAAGTAAGAGTTGGCTTTTATTCTCAGTTTTGCCCTATACTAATGCATATGACAACAATGAGGTGGGTGGGTGCTCAATTACTGTTTTGTGTTTCATTTTCGTGTGTGATGCTATGTTCCCACTGCTGATCTGTTAACTTGATCAGGCCCGATCAAGCCAATTTTGGGCTTTTCAGTCTAGTTCGACCGGTAATTGGAGTCAATCTACCATGATCGGTGTCTGTTTGCCTTGATGTACACCATTCTGGTAACCTACTCAAGCATTTTGAACATGCCAAAAAACATTTGTGTAAGGAGCTAGAGCATTGTCCATTCCCCCGATCAAGGTAGATTGACCCCGATCACCTTGCAGAGCTTGACCAACCACGCCCAACATTGCCTTGATTAGGGCTGAGATTGGTATTATATATATTTAAAGTTACTGCTGGAGACTTTACCTTGGGGAGTGAGTTGGGCGGTACCAGTGCCAGGCAATAGACTCCCACCTGATGGATACTGTCCACAGCTTGTAGTACTCGACTCATCCATTGGAAGCACTGCAGAGGGAGGAAGGGAAGTAGAAATGAAAGCTGGTATTCTCATACTGCACTGTAATAAGAAGCAATAAAGGAAGGCCTCCCCCACCAGAAAAAAAAAAATCATCCTTTTTCTTGATCTATTATGGCTTCAGCACTCCTCAGATATAAGTACACATTTATACCATGCCATTGGGGGGTTACTTCACACAAAATATGTTCTTTCTACTAAAATGACAAGTTGTTAGGATAACCTATGAACATGTAGTAGTAAGGAGTAATCCATGTTCTAAATCCGGTTTAGTCCCTGATTACGGGGATGGCGAGATTCACCTCACGCTCACAGAAACTGCCCTTGCCCCCTCCCTCCACTTTACTCTATTTAGTGCATACTCCTCCCTTAATCCAACCCTCCTACTCTCCTCCACCACTTGTTTCTTCCATGTCTTCTTCAATCGCCCCCTTCCCCTCTGACCAACCACTTCAAACTCAAGCGCCCTTCTCAAAACATGAACATATTGAATTAAAAGCAATACTCTTATGATTGAGTGAACTTTTTTCTGAAAATCTTTCTAGGAAATGGAAAATAGAAAATCTCAGTTAGATTTTCATATTTTATTGTTCAATATTCAGAGGTTTTGCGAGCTACAACTTTTCATATATTCCAATCATGTCACTGCCCATTAAGGCCCAAGAGTTTGTTATGCATGTAGCAAAGGCCTTAAACACTGTAGTAGATCTATGGTGTTAAGGGCCTTTTTCCAGGAATGAGTTAATAGATAAAAATCCCCCACCTCCTCCTCTGATGCCTCTGGCCTCTGCTCGGCGATGATGATAATTCTCTCATCCTTGAGAACCTTGATGGAGAAGACGGCAATTCTGAGGAAAATAAAAGATGTTGATACAAATGAATGAATGAGTTTATTACCAAATACAAGATAAAATATATATATGAGAGATGAGTTGTTTTACATTTGTTTGGTAAAAGGACTCTATGGAAATAGCAAATAATTAGGAACTGGAATTTGTTATGTTTTTATGTTACAAAACCGGTTACCCACTTTCCCTTTCAACTACTTCATGTTATAGCAATATTTATTTGCAGGTGTGACAAAAAAGAAACAAGACTGTAACAGTCACGCCCATGACACAATGTCAATCAACCCACCGCCACTATGTTGCCCAACATCTCATCAACATTCTGCTATATTATAGTTCACCTATCTCACTCTGTGCCCCTTCCTTGGGCTGTTAAGTGGCACACCCCAACTACACTCCGTCACAATACTAGAGGTTGCACAAACATTGAGCGAGGAATCAATCTGAAGATCCTGGTTCAGTTGGGTGGTGGCCCAACCGAAAATGTTATGTCACGGGCAAGATATTCTCCATAAGACTCCTGGAGAAGCTCAAGATATCAGTGTAGCCCCTACTTAACTGACCCAGGACCTTCAGATGGATTCCCTGCTTCACGTTTGTGCCACTCCTAGTATCATGATGGGGCGCAATTGAGGCGTGCCACTCAGCAGCCCAAGGAAGGGGCAAACAGTATTAGATAAGTAAATAATATTATAGCAGACTGTTGATGAGATGTTGGACAACATAGCGATGTAATGTGAGCGGTGGGTCGATTGACATTGCGTCATGGGCGTGCCTGTTACATTCTCGTTTCTTTTTTTGTCACACCTTGTATGAGACCAGAAATATAACAAATTTTTATATGCTCAAAGAAAGAACAAAGCTTTTACATACATCCATCCATTTATAAAGGTCATGAAGTTTGGACTAGATTACCTCACAAAACTCGTAACTCACATTCAAAGTTAACAGTTACTTATAAATTAACTCTGGTGGCCTCGGCCTCGGTCCGAGTCACCTGTACAAAATTTATGGAGAGTTACGTTTTGGGGTGGCCCGGTCTCGGAATCTGTGGTCTCGCAAACCACACTGGTATAAACTCACCTTCCCCTGTAGATAAACTTGAGCGGCTCAAGAGCTAGCACCGCTGCCAAGACCGGCCAAGACCTAATTTTGGTGGCCTTGGTCTCAGAACCTGTGGTCTAGGATAACACACTGGTAGAAACTCACCTTCCCCTGTAGATAAACTTGAGTGGTTCCACAGCCAGTACCGTGGCAATGATGTCGTCCGTGTTGTGCCTCCTGCCAGTGATCACCATCAGACCGTCAACCTTCCCACAGACGAAGACCAAACCACCCTGAAAACAACAACAACCTGTTACTAGAAATCAACCCCCAGCATGATAACATGTCGTGCATTTTTTGACGGTGTCACATTGAGTAGTTATATGGTCCCCAATAGATCTCAGCAACCATATGTGCAATCACCAACAAATTTGGTACACAGAGTATATGCTATCTAATAAAATGATTAGTTACTAAATTTTCTAATATCAATCATCGTGTTGCAGTAATTGATAGTTAATTATGCAAATGTAATCACAAATTCAACTTTTAAACATAAATCACAAAATGAATCAATGATGATGTTCATTTTTAGCACAAATGTACATTTTGGGATGAGACACAAAATAAACAACTCACTATAGTAGAGACTTGGAAATCATATTGTTTATTGTTGTATTCTTATGTACTTCTTTGCATCTTGAACAACTAATAATGCAAAGATGGATCACAGAAAAATGTAGCAGTTGCCGAATTTGAACAACATGTGATGCGACGACAGCTTACAATGTCACACCTTTAAAGGTATTGGCTAACATTTACAACAGTTAAAAAAATCTGAGCCGCATGATTCTCCATGCTACCAGTGTCTTTGATGAGGTCTAAAAATGAAGCCCTGAAAAAATTGTATTTCAAAATGATTATTTAGTGCTTTAAAAAAGTGAAAATCTTAAGTTGACCAGATTCACTTGCCCATTTCCTCCCACAGACTTACTGTGCGTACACCTAGGTTAATAAAACTCGAGTTTTATTGTTTATTCATGTATAACTTGCCATTGGCAGTGTAACTTTCCAAACTTTTGTATTCTAGGGTGTTTATTTGTCCATTTGAACACTATTATGTAGCTCAGATATCAAAGTTTGACATTTTTTGTAATTGAAGCTCCACAATGTTAGGCTATCACTTTAACGTAGGTCTGATCAACATGTATTTGGCATCAAAATGTCTGGGGAGGATGGGAGCAAAAAATCATGAAGCCATATTGACCATATCTCACCAGTCACAATGTTAAGAATAAAATTGGCAAGGGGGAAGGGGGTCATAATGGCCCCACCCCAAAGCCTAGTGAGGGTTGATCTGGTACAGTTAACCCATCATAGAAGGCAGACCACATATTTTTAGCTGGAGGGGGGGGGGTTGGGGGAGGGGTGAGGAGGTTAGGGGGCATGTTTCCTGCTCTTTGCTTTGTACATGCTTTGATGTCTTTCCAGCAGAAAACACGAATTGTCTACTTACAGGTCCGAGGAATCCCAGAAGTCCTGTCTTCACAAAGTGCTGTTCACTGATTGGCTGTTCGTATTCCCCTAGTGCTGTGACCTGAAGAAATTGACCAATAGAAAGTGGTGTTACTACATGTTGTTCTTTACTTTACCTGGTTTGTATTAATGTAAAGAAATATCATCAAGACTGTTTTTCTTTTAGTTGGAAGTGTTTGTTATAAATTCCTTTAAAGATTGTGTTCTCTTATATGCACACCAAAGTGTTTTTACTCAGATTTGATCCAACTAAAAAAAAGTACCTAAATATACAGTGTTCAAATTTTGGATGCATATCTTGTAAAGTTTTTGGAAATATAAATGATATATCATTTGAAATTGGGTCCTTGCTCATGTTGTATTTTGAAACAATAGTCACGGGCTCAGACACTGGATAAAGCTTTCACCAACTGATTTTGAATTTGGTAGAGTTCAACCGTAGAAAAGAATGCTTGACAATAATTGTCCTACTGTACTGGTGCGAGTTTTTGACCTTGAGGCTCTGACTGAGCTTTGATTAGCAGGTACTTGGCTTTTACTTGATGATAGACGAATCAGATCTGGCAGTCAGACTAGTTTTTCAGCTGTGTAAGATTCAAATTCAGTAAGAGATATTATGATAGTGCATTCTATATTAAGTTTACAATACTGAAACACAGCAATGAGCCCATGGGGTTAATGAACATGAAGTTACACAAAGAGAAAACAGTACTTGCACAAAAGTACCTATTGCAACGAAAGAACGGTGGAGTCGCAATCAGTTTATTGCGATTCTCCGGCGAGATTTGCTGACATGTTCATATCCGACATGTCATTTGTGCATGTTGAAAGGCGCAGTGTTTAAAAACCTCTGTTTTTGTCCTGATTTTGCAATTGCATTGTTTCATCTATTTTTTACACTTGAGATAAAGTCAGAGTTCCATTCATGTTTGTTGGCATGGAATATTTCTCATTAGCGGGGGAACCTCACAAAAAGATTAAAAAAAGCAATACAACTAGAAACAGATTGGCTGTATCAAATCAATGCCGCCACTTTCATTCCGAGTCGGACAGGAAGTTAGGAAGACTGCAAAAAGTCCAGGATGTTGATAAATAGTATCTGCTATCGGCAAATGATGCACCACGCCATACCCCGGGGTACCAACTAGAAATTTGCCATTTTGTTGAATTATTTATTTATTTTTCAGCACTGTACCCTGGGTTACAAAATTATGTAAAAGTTATGAAATAAGGGTGAAAATAACACATTTAAATTCATTTTTACCCTATTTTTCGTAAGTTTATGCCTTTTTGTTGTGCACTTGCACAGCCTCTGCATCATCACCACTGATTTCATCGATCATAACTGAAAAAAATACATTTTATAACACAAGAGGGCACTGCACAATGCGGTACCCCGGGGTACAACGGTACCCCGGGGTATGGCGTGGTGCATCAAATATTGGGTATATGAGATATGGAAAATTATATTGGTTTTTTTGTCACTCACATTGAATGTTGCATTTGTTTTTCCCTTGAGTCCCCAGAAGGATGACCCAACTGACTCAGAGGCTACACAGAGTTCTCCTATCTCATCCGTCTTGCACAGGACTGGAGGACCGTCAATCTTGACCACCACCATGGCCGCTATAATCGCAAGGAAAAAAAAAAACAAAAATTGAAATCATTATTATTATTATTCATGGTTTATTGTTCATTGAATTGCAGCCAGAGGCTGAATTGTACAACAATTACATAAAAAATACATAAATACATGAAATATACAATTATTAAAAAATAACATTGGCATTATGACATATGAATTCCTTCAAATATTTGAATATGTAAAGTTATTGTTTCAGTCTGATGTATAAATTAAAGAAATTTTGTATTTGATATTTGAATTCTTGGAAGGTCTCAATTATCAGAATCATATATTGCTTAATAATACAGATGAAAGAAGACATATTAGTGCCTCTTTGCCCCACCCACTTTACCCCTCCCACTTTGCTCTACCCACTCTACCCTCCCTCATTACCTCTCCCACTTTGCCCCTCCTATTTTACCCCACCCACTTTGCCCCACCAACTTCACCCTTCCCACTTTACACCCATAAGTCCCGCCTCACCTCCAGGCATGACCACACCCACATCCTGCAGCGTCAGTGATGTCAGTTTGTCGTCCGTGTCTACTCTCACCACACCATAGCTCAGACCGGCCATGGACAGCACCCCTCTCCCTGAGGCAGTCATTCCCGTCTTGCCAGGCCTATAGAGAAACAAAAAACCATTGTAATGCAGTCAACTCAACCCTTTTATGTATTTTATATCAAATCTAGTTTTAAACCACATTCTTGTTCTAATTGCATGCAAGACATTGCCCTTCGATGCATGATATGTGTAAATGAATTGCTGTATGTCCATTGTGCTAAAAAAAAATTAAGACAGATTCATGGTGAACAGCAAATGAAGCATGTGACGAATGTGTCCCTTCCCTTCCCCCAGCCTCTCCGAGTGAAATCTAGGACTGCCTTCCAATTGCCACAGATCACAAAATTGTGATATGTGACACCAGGGCCCTGTTACATAAAAGTTGACATCCTATCAACTTGCCATTCTACTGCAGTTTTTGTAAAAATCCAAGGCTCTCATTGGCTGTGAAGCACAGTTGCCATGGTAGTTGACAGTAAAATGGCAAGTTAACATGATGTTAACTTTTATGAAACGGGGCCCAGGAGTCTTTCATTCTTATTCCCCTCCACCCCCACCCCCACCTCCACAAACTGCAAGTGAAATGTTTGAAAGCCTTCCGATCATCACAGATCACAACACACATTTACAGGTCTTTTTTTCCCCTTGAATTTCTGACAAGCATCTTTCAAAACTAAGAATTAACCCTCGGAGTCAGTTCCAAGCAGCAACAGTCATGTTGTGGTGTGTAATCACGTTTCAGAATTTTCTTGTAAAGTCTTCTAATCTATGAAACAAGGATAAGTAAGATTGTCTCACCTTCGTATTGAGACTGTAAGGGCTTCAGTGGCACACGCACACGGACACAAGACCTCTGGTTTGAGACCTTTACTCTGAAATGTACTGAGGAAGGCATCACAAGATGATAAGGACCCTGGAAGAAGGAAAACAGAAGGGAATAAGGAGGACAAACATGAAAGATTTCAAACAAACTACTGACTTACTGTACATTTAACTTGTTGCCTGTGCATTATGAAATAATAGTAAATAGGTGGTTGTAAATACGAGGCTGTGATTGGGCATAGATTGTACACGTTGACCTCCCTTCAAAAAGTTATATTGTACATATTGCACTTACAATATAACTTTCGATTTTTGGATGCGCAAACCCGTAGTAAATGAGATGGGGAGAATATCTTCAGCTGTTGACATCTTGCGCGATATGTGCGCGCAAAAATTCGGGCGTATTCCTGGCGCCGCACTGCACTCTAGCGCCAATTACGTGATGATACTGCTAGCGCATACGGAGTCATCGTTCTCAAGTGTTCAATTGGATATTTCATAAATATAAGTTAATGAGGAACGTTATGCCATCTAGATCTACACTATGGTAAATTCATGATGGGGGGCTAGATTGAGGGATCTATTTTACTATAATAAAATAGTGAACGTTTTATCATAAATATTATGGACTATATGAACTCCAAATTATAAAATTATCCCTCGTGCAAGGTTATTTCACCTCGGCCTTCGGCCGCCTCGGTGAAATAAACCTGCACCGGTGATAATTTTCATATTTGTTGTACATATAATCCAGTATATTGTACAATAGATTGTACACTATTTATATAATATTAATATCAATATACATCATTTTTATAGTGGCTTATACAATAGTTTCTAAGCGCTGTAAGAATTATCACAACTGAAAGACATACGATATTTAGAAAGTATTTGTGCCACCCATTGTAATTCCCAGATCCACGTGGGTGAGGCCCAGTAGAATCTTGCTGCTCCCTTCCCTGACAATGCAAGGGACATGCCCCATGCAATGATTATATTTTGATACATTATAGATATAATCAATTGTGATATTTACCTGTGTTACTCTTGTCAAATAATTTAATGTCTCTTTGTAATTGTAATTCATAAATATGAATTATCAATAAATGCAGAAAATAAACTGCCCAAAATCCACAGATCCTAGCTATACCACCAACTGTACTTACATGGGTTTGCTCCGTCTGCCACCAGTAGCATCCTCAACGTGCTCAGGTTGATTCCCTTGTGTTCTTTCTGGGCCATCAGACCCCAGTGCATATCCCGGGACTTGACGATAGCTAGCGTTGCTGCATGGGTGAAGAAGGGGCGGGAGAAAACATATACATCCAGTTTACAACATGGTAAAATGTTATTTTTTTGTTTTGTTTCACAGGCATCGTTTACTGGTTAAATACTGTCAGGATAATGGAATTACCAAACTTCTGTCACCATACCAACATGTCACTGCAAAAACAACTAGAAACATCACTGAAGGTGATTAATATCCCCACCCCATCACATACCTGATGTATTGCCATAATATGCCATTACCATGGCAACACAGTTTTCGACGCATTCAAAAAATGTCTTGCATATCTTCACCCCAAGACCAATGTTTGTGACAAATCTCACGAGCATTTGGCCAAAACTGAAGAAGAAGTTTGATACACAAGATTTTTTACCAAATCTATTGCCATAATATGCCATTACTATGGCAACACAGTTTCCAACAGATGCAAAAAATGTCTTGCACATCTTGCCCCCAGACCAATGTGTGTGTCAAATTTCATGAGCATTGGACAAAAGCTGAAGAAGTAGTTCAACTGCAATATTTGCAACTGACCAACCAACTGACTGACAGCCCTCCCAATCGTACGCTGATCCCTATATACCCTCTTCAAACTTCATTTAGTGGGAGTATAATAAAGTGATCACTTTTCTGTAGTAAAATGACATAATGTGATTTAGCTAAATTAGAAACAATTCAAAAAGGTTTGGACTTTCACAGTCAATTAGCAGTTGGTCAACCTTTTAGATACAGCACTAATTCTCACCTTTGTACTTCGTGACGACATGCATCCATGATGCTGGGTTGACTTTCATGAGCGAGTACGGCACAAAGTAGACCTGCATTCCATTAAATATACTCTGTAGATAACAAAAACATGAGGACATGCCATACAATAAACACATGTATATATACATATTTACATATGTATTTGTAACATTAAAATATAGTCTTGGCAAAAAAAATGCTACTTTTTAATCAATCTTTCAAAAAGAAATCTATTGTCATCCCAGACATTACAAAACAATGCCAAACCTACTAAAAATAGTTTATTGAAACAAGATGTGACTTTTAAATTATTGCAGACTCTAAATGTGTCAATGGCACAACTTTGCACTACAAATATTAACCTTTCATTATTGTCATAACAACAATAAGTACAACAGAAATTCAATTTGTTATTACACTTATAAAATTGTACAGGAACACCCCTTACTGAATTACTCATTTTCCCTCAGTTTCTTTTTTTTTTTCACACAGATTCAAGATTATATAATTAGCGATGTGGATGCATTTCTTTTGACTGGTGACCAATACTCACTGCTTGCACGCTATGCCACAGTCCCACGTCTCTCTTGAAGTCTAGTACGTTTACCATGCTCTCCCCTTCGGCGTAGCTGCATGCTACCGTCAACGTCCGACAATGATACAGCATCGACTTGCGGTTAATTGTGACACCCATAACACTGCCCTCGTTGTCTGTTGTGTACTGTAACAGGAACATACAGCTTGAATTAGAACAACCGAGTTTCTTGCTATCCAGAGAAAAAATTTACCCCTCATATGTGTTAAGAAATAAAAACAAAAACAAGAAATAACAATTTGGCTATTAGCTGTAATCACTGTAAATCTTAACTTGCTAATGTAGACTACGATTGACCAACCCTATGTTGCCAAAGTCAACCTCCTTCTCCTCCTTCTTTCCCCCTCTCCTCCTCCTCTTCCTCATCCTTCTTCTTCTTCCTCCTCTCATTCTATTTCTTCGTCTTTCTCTTTCTCCTATTTCTCCACCTCCTCCTCCCCTCTCCTCCTCCTCCTCATCCTCACCATTATCCTCATATCATTATCATTATCATCATCATTATCTTCACCATTAGTTTACATTTTCTTCATCATCACCATCATCTTTATCATCATCATCAACATTATCATCATTATTGTTATCATTATCATAACCATCATCTCCGTCAACAGAATTGCCATCATCTTCATTAACGTTGTCGTCATCACCACCACCACTACCACCATCACCACCATCACATCACCATCACCATCCCCATCACCATCACCATCACCATTACAAGTTTGATCCCTACCTCAATATAGGCCGGTGCATCATCTGCAGGGCGGGGTGGTATCTGCCAATCTTTGGCGGGTTTGGACAGGTGTTCTGTGACTTGCCAATTTAGCTTTGGCCAACCTAGCAAAGAACAAAATACAAACAGCATACATACATGTATTTAGAACAGCCAATCTTACCAGCAATAGAGCTGAAAATATTCACATGTTCCAATCAAGGTAATTTCAAAAAGCAATTTTGGACACATAAATGGTAAATTCCTTACATTTCAATAGGTCAAAATGTACCAATAATCTACCAATAATTTCTATGCCACGATGTGGAAAGATCAGACAATTTTCATGAAACTTTCTGCAGAATCTGGGAGATTTGGCAGCTCTGTAGTAAAATTTTACTGGTTGTGATCTTCTGTGAAATGAAAAACATACAGAATTCATCTCACTTGTCCGAATGTGAACACTTACCACACAAAAACTTAACTAATTTGAAGGGAGTCAGAGGATTCTGTCTCCTCCTTGCTAGGTTCCCACTGCCGATCTGCCAACTCGATCAGGCCCAATCAAGCCAATTTTGGGCCTTTCCGGTCCAGTTCAGCCAGTAATCGGGGTAAATCTACCATGATCGGTGTCCATCTGCCTTGATTGACATCGTTCTGGTTAAACTCAAGCATTTTGAACAAGCCAAAAACATTTGAGTGAGGAGCCAGAGCATTGTCGATTCCCCTGATCATGGTAGATTGACCCCCATTACCTTGCCGAGGTAAATTAGCCAGGCTCAAATTTGGTGTGATCGGGCCTGATCGAGTCGACAGATCGGCAGTGGGAACGCCTAACATGTCTTTTTGCAACCTGGGAAGGGGGGGGGGGGCAAGTGATGAAAGGATTTTTTTAATATTACCTTTGAACCTAGCCACCTCTCCTGATTGGGTCTTTGGAAGTTCCTTGAGGCATGCACTCGTCGTCAAGGCAACCGAGATACCACAGCTACCCAGGAGGAACCCAATCTGTTGACTGCCAGCATCCTACGAAAACAAATAGAAATAAATGAACAAATAAATACATTAATGAACACATAAATAAATACATAAATACATACATACATAAATAAATAAATAAATAAATGAATAAATAAATAAATAAAATAAATAAATAAATAATGTTCATAGATGTATAGACAGATATATAAATAGATCAAGAACAAATAAAATGATTAATAACTAAGGGATTAAAGGAAGAAGCAAGTAAAGATCTCATCTTGCCACATGCAGTAACAATACCATCAACAAAAATTGATCATTAAATATCAGTATCATTGAAAAAAGAAACAATAAAAAGCTTGAATGTCAAGGGCTCATTAAAAAGAGAATCATTTCAAAATGTTAAAATTTATTGTAAGAAAGAGTTAACATGCATGTATTTGATAATTATACAGAGGATTAAAACCCCAAGATATATGTGTTTGCTTCATTGTTTGTATTGGTTTATATGATGTGAGAAGAATGGAAAAATGCATTCATTCAATCAGTCAATCCATTGATCAATCAATCAATCAATCAATCAATCAATCAATCAATCAATCAATCAATCAATCAATCAATCAATCAATCAATCAATCAATCAATCAATCAATCAATCAATCAATCAGTCAATCACTCAATCACTCAATCAATCAATCAATCAATCAATCAATCAATCAATT
>JZLH01S0005765.1:71076-96912 GCA_001188425.1 Eucidaris tribuloides | reverse complement strand
CCGATCAGTAATTGTCAAGTTTTGAGAACAAATTGTGTGAAAATGACAGTTTTCCATTCAGCAGGTGAGGTTGTACCCTTAAAAATCAAATTTTGTTTTACATGTAGGTTAGAGAAACATCTAAATACAAAACTTTCTTCAAGAATATCCAATTTTAATGTTAAAGTCTTGATTTCTCTGAATTCCATCAGTGATAATATCATTTTAGGACAAGTTTAGTACTGGTATTTCAAATTATCACATTTCATGTGGATTAAACTGATTCAAGCAAATGAGTAACATTATTCCATCTTTTTTCATCAAAATTGAAATGATTACCTCAATGTTTTGGTCATGTTGTACTGAACAAACACAAATTAAATTAATTGAACGTATTAAGTAAATTTGATAAAAAAAGATAAGAAAAGGAAGAATGTGTATACATGAATGTCGAAAGTATAAAATCAATCAATTAGATTCAATCAGTTCAATTCAAAGTACTCTTATAAGTAAGAATAATGTGTTTGTTTTTCTATGTGTATGTTTTACTCATAGTAGATTTAGAGCAGTTGTAGTTTATTATTACATTTTGTGAGGAATGTAGCTAAATGTACATTTGTGTAAATATCAGTAGACTTATTTAATTTCCCGGTGTGTATGCCACCAAAGTTTCTTTGGTTGATTATAAAAATGAAAAAAAAAGGAAAACCCTGAAAAAAGAAGGCAGTTGTCATCACAATGATATTCAAGAAGAAATCAAGTGATAAAAGCATTCTATGCCAGCAGCTATAGACTTCAGGTGTCGCAAACATTGAAAAGTCAGGTGAATTTCTTGCAACAACACTCAAGATTTCGAAGAAAATTCTGGTAACACGGCCCCAACAAGGCTAATCTATATAATGCCACTGTAACAGTATATTAGGAGAAGAATAGGACACTTAACTGGTGTATTGTCACCCCCAAGACTTCGCACGACATTCTAAATCCACTCTTAATGGAGCCTCAACCCTTGGATGCAGATGTGAGTGCCATTTATTTGTAGTGCCTGCAAAATGTTTTGATGAAGAAAACTCATAAATGGTTTAAAGTTATGTTCTTTTTGTGGCATTTATTTTTCTTCATTATTTTGTGTTAACTTTTTTGTTCTTGTTTCTTTTTGGTTAGTCATATGAATGAGATCTCTATTTATCTCTGTTGGTGAGCAATTATTGCTTGACAAAAAAGGGCAAATTATCATCCCTCCCTGAAATAATGACTAGATTACTAGATTTGGGCAAAATAGGTGGATAAAAAGAAAAGTGATAAGTGCCCATGAGATATATTTCTAAGAAGAACACATAAAAAATGTAATGTTACCGATGTGTTATTTTTGTGGCATATCTGGGAACACTTTTTTTTTTAAATTCATGCCAGTATAACAAATGTTTTGTTAAGCAAATATTGATTGACAAAAAGAAAAACATATCAATCCCTCCCCAAAATAAGGACTACATTAGAAGAATCGAAAGAAATGCGATACATGCTCATGAATTTTTTATATTTTTTTTTTTTGAGGAGGACTCATGAATAAGGCTATGTTACTGTTTTGGTATTTTTGGCTGCATTTATTTGTATTCTTTAATATGGGAAAACACTTGTTTTCCTCAGTTACGTTATGCCAGTGAGATTTCTTTGATATCTGTCTGCAAATTAGAGATCAACAACAACAACAAAAACTAATTATAACCCCTCCCTAAATCAGGACAAAATGAAAAAGAATAGGGCAAAAAATTAACTGATCTAAATCTAATGATTATTACTCAACTGACTGAGCAATGATACAGCTTGGCCTAACCTTCATACCTGAATGTTATCAAATGATGAGTAAATGGGTTGTTATTTGGTTAGTACAGGTGTGGTAAACCTTTGAATAGGCCCACCAACTTAATCATTAGTCCCTGTTAAATGTTTTGCCACATGAAAACTCATAAATATATTAAAGTTGTTATTTTTTGCAGCAGTTATTTGTCTTCTTCAGTTTCATTTGAACTCTTTCTTGTTTGTTGTTAGTCATGCAAATAGTGATTTTTTAGATAAGGCAAATTATCAACCCCTCTAAAAATAAGGAAAAGATGAAACGAATTTAGAGAAAAGAAAAGTCTATTGGTTATGAAGAGCATGACCCCAGTGACCGAGCGATGATAAAGAATTACAGATCCATCTAACCTTCACTGATAAATAGGCAGGGGTGAAAAGGGGAAGTGGTGCCTTCCCCCCCCCCCCAAAAAAAAAAAAACTTAACCACCACCACAAAATAAAGAAAAGGGAGCCTGGCATGTAACATGCTTTCATTGTTCTTCTTCATCATCATCTTCTTTTTCTTCCTCTTCTTCCTTCTCCTCCTCTGTCTCTTCTTCCTTCTCGTCTTCTTCTGCCTCTCCTCCTTCATCTCTTCTTTTCCACCCTTTTTGGCATTATATTACATTTCCTCCTCCTCCCTCTTCTTCTTATCTCTTCTTTTCTCTTTCTTCTTCCTCTTTCCTTCTTCTATCTTCTTCTTTCCTTCTCATTCTCTTCTTCTTCTTCATTCTTCTTCTTCTTTCTTCTTCTTCTTCTTCTTCCCTTCTTCCCTTTCTCTTCTTCTTCTTCTTTCTACACTACTTCTATCTTTATTCTCTTCTAGCTTGTATTATTCTTCTTTGCATTCTCCTTCTCATTCTTCTTTGCTGTTTAAATTGTTGCCATTAGAGGGAACTTCTTTTATTCCATTGCCCCCTCCCCAATAAAATCAAACCCTTACTATGCCACTGAACCTTCATACCTCAACATTATCAAATGATGGGTAAAATGGGGTGTAATCTGATCCACAAAGGGGTGTTAATCCCACCAATAAGACCCTCTAAATGACCGGAGGTCCTACAACAATGGGGACAAAATCTATGTGTCTTGTGTCAAAAGGAGGTGAAACCTTATCGGAGCTAAATGTTTTCCATCGAATGAAGCCCCGAAAAAATAACATTAGCACAATTTAATTAGTGGTCAGTGTCCTGAACGTCTTTATTGATACTCGTGACCTTAGACCCTGGGCTCTGTTTTCTTTCTGTTCTATTCTCCAAATTTTTGTATTATATTTTTGTCTCTCGAACATGTCAATCCAATATGTAAGTTTTGTTTAATACACTGATTCACGCATGTGATAAGGTTAACTTTCGGTCACTGGACTATTTTTTACTCTTGTATTTCTTACTTTTTCATTTTTTTAACACACTGAAATGATATTCTTGAAGATGATCAGAAGTTAATGGAATTGAAGTTAATTGGTTAAGTTTTATTGAGCTTTTTCAATAAAATATCCTGATGGATAGAAGTTTATTTCAATGTGGTTGAAAATAGGTTGTGGGGCATTTGGTGTTAGTTTTAGAAACAGGTTTTTAATATGAAAACATGGACTATTTGTATTCGTCTTGCTATATAATTAAAAAACTGAATAAATAAATATCATGTGCAAAGTGCTCTGAGAAAAAGTTCTATAAATGTTACTATTCAAATATGAGTCTAATTTGTTTATAGGTATGTTTAACAAATTGGAGTGAGAACAGTTTGACCAATCTGCGTTCTATTATTGACGCAATTTATTCTCGAGGTCTCGGACCTGAAATTAATTAACCGCAGTACATGCAGGGGCAGTGTGATATCACCTGATTCCATTTTTCTTTTTATGTACCTGTCTCATGTGCATAAGTAAAATTGAATTGAAAGAGGAAGAGGAAAAAAAAATATTGTTTGCGGACAGATTTGCGGTTGGCCATGAAGTCCAGCAGGTATGAACCCAGGACACATGGTTGGCAGTGAACAGACATGTAGTGGGGTGGGGGGGGGGGATGATTTCACCCCCCCCCAAAAAAAAAAGTGAGAAAGCTGTTTAAGCATGTAACACTTGTGTTTTTCCCCTTTAGATGTTATATTTATTGTTTTTTTTTCCCCTCAAACTGCTGCTAGTGGTGGTAACTCTCTTAACCGCACCTCTGCCTCCTCCTCCCCCCAAAAACAAAATCCAGGTTACACCCCTGGGAGTGCACCTCCCCTCCCACCAACCCCATGGCAAGGCCAGCCCATCAGAGCAGGCAGGGTGAAGTGAGGACACAGATCTCTGAACATTTTTGTTTCGCTTGCCCTTCGAAATTTCCCTGTTTGTCTCCGTTTCTCTTGTTGATCCTGCTCTGTTATCTCAAAAAAGAAAAAAATATTCATGATGATTCGCCGATTTGCACGTGGCTCGTCAATCCTGTCTCTGTTTTCAAGTCGGTGAGTTCCAGACCTGACGAAAATTTCTTGACAACGACACACCTGGCTGCGCTTCCTACACTTACGACGGGACAATGCCCCACCCCTCGGCTTCGTAGTTGACGGTCAAATTTGCATATTTCGGCCCGTTTCCGGTCTCGGCCATTTATGTAATTGTATTATTTTGGGTCGCTTCCCTCTGGACATTTCATTGGTGGGTTATTTTGCTCGTGAATAATCTGCGTGTTCCACCTACGGTCAGCGGCTGGTGCTTTCGCCCAGGTCCAGTGGGCAGGAAACTTGTTCAATTACCAGTACGGCCACTACTAGTTGTAGAGAAGAGAATATTCACTTTGATATTAATAGCATCAAATCACCTAAGACTGTGACATATTTGTTCATCATGTGCTGGACGCTTGTTTGAGAAACACTTAGAAAAGCAATTCTTGGTTAGAAAATCTTGAAATCTCTACTTGATTGGCATATTTGCGTGCATATGTGCATGATCCATGGTATGTATACGGTTTGTGATTAATGTGGGTACATATGTACATGGTGTGCATCTTTATATAATCATCCCTCAATTTTGAAATGTTGTGGTGTCGCCCTAAAATTTACCGTCTAGCATTTGTACTTAAATATTCTGCTGTGGAAAACATTTTATTTATTTGGTTTTTTTTATGGTGGGGGAAGGAAATAGAATTGAATGTTTGCATCTTTTTCTTATAAACATAGTGCCTTTGAAAGATCATGAAAAGTGTGCAAAGTGTTCCCATAACAGAAAAAAGGAGTTTAATGCCACAAACATATGAATATTCTATGTCAATATGTTCTTTTCCTTGGAATATGAATAGAAGAAATGTGTATGCTTCTGCCTTATAAATTTTTATTTGAGCAACTCAAACCCAATTAATTTACAAGGATAATGGTTAATTTGTGTCAACAAATTGTCAATGGAAATGAAGAATGTAAGCAATCTATGTGGTATCTTTCTAAATGTTGGTTAAAAAACTAAATGTACAGATAACAAAAAAGGGTTCTTAAGCTTGTACAAAAGAGAACTAGTTTGAACAAAATGATTTTATAAAAGCAAATATTGAACGAAATATGTATTGAGGCACGATCGCTGTGTGCTTACAGTTTGGTCCAAATATTGATTGTGGTAAAAACATGAACCAAGTCCATGCCCAACTTTGTCAGACCCAAAGTCATATGATCAAGTAAGACCTCCCGTCCTTGTATCAAGTCAATGTTTTGCTAACCTTGCTCCAAGATATTTGCTTTTGTGTATGATAGCATTTTTTTCCCCGTATTCTCACTACTTCATCATCCTAAGTACGTTTGTTTTGCATTTTTATGGGGTTTGTCAGACCCAAATTGTGTCTCTTTCTATATAACGCTATCAGACGTACAGTTGGAGATATATACAGCTGTGTTGTGCAATAAAACGTTTTTGGGGCCAAGTATATTTGCGATTTCTAATCGCTTCTCTTCGTTATTTACCATGCACTCGAGGTCTATTCGTCGGCTGAGGACATCTGTTTTAGGGGGTGAGCCGGCACTTGCCGCTCCTACATTGTAGTTGCCTCCAAAAATGCTCGTAATGGATTTCATGAGGTCTCTGTGTAAACGAGACTCACAATGGTGATTATCGTCGTTGGAATAACATGCCATCTTGACTTGGGTAAATGGGACGGCAGATGTTGCTGATGACACTCGTACTCACGCTTATCACGTCGATTTGTGGTCGACTTAGCCTAAGACTATGACCGATGCACGCACACACACTCGCTGAGCTGAATAATAGTCGCGTTCGATCGGAGGACGGGAGGAGGGTCGGCCACGACTCACTGACTGGCGGAAAGAAAACCGCTACAATCGGCGGAGCTTTTCAAAATAAAAAAAAAAAGGCCAGTGCAGTCTTATTGCTTTGACAGTTTACTCGCGGCTGATATTAATCACGTGTTGGTAAGTCGCTCACGCCACTTGGCATGCTCGGAAAATATCCGGTGGAGTGGGGGGAGAGGATGCGATGGTAAACTATCAGTGAGTTTGCGTTGGGAAGACCCGGTGTGCTTAGCAACAATAGCAGACGTGCTCATGGCCTCGTATCGTCGCGAGCACTTCGGCGGAAAAACACACACACAGACACTTTACACTCTATGTGTGTCAATGCCGGTTAATTCCCTGTAGATATCGCAAACATATCATTGAGGGTCTCGACAATCGAAGCTATCAGTGCCGAACTTCGCGCTTTATGCGCCTGTTATCAAATGTAATAAACTGATGTAACACGATGTGTTCGCAAACGGCACGTAAACGTCAGTGCGGAGAGACCCATAATTGGGGCAGTCTTTTGATGCGTCTTATACCTCACCGTCTTTGCCCAACAAAAGCTGTATTTTATTAACAAACAATGGGAGAATTTTCCAGAGATGTGATGCTCTTTCTGCTCAGCTTCGTAAGGTGTGAATAATGACAGTTTTTCCTATAAAAGTCAGGATCGCAAATTTAGTTTTACTCGTGAAATGCAAGTTCAAATATCAACTTTATTGAAAGGAGATATCATGAATATATCTTATGAACCTCAAAAATAGGAGGAAGAACTACTTTTGAAATACTAAAAGACTGGTGGCAGGGAAGGGTTGTTAATTTTTATTGTATACAGAGCGATTTTTAACTTTTTTCTTTCTCACTTGCTAAACATGCATTAGTCCAAAGGTTTGCTTGACAGTTTACAAATTGAGATGGTTACATGTTCCAAAAAAAATGGATAAAAATGTAATTTATAATTGATCAAGTGAATGAAAAAAATCAGATGAAAGGCATAATCAAAATTAAATCTGTGTACAGCAACAACATGTAATACAAAAATTGCTAACAACTGACTTATTTTGCATCTACAGTATAAATAGTACACAACAACTGCTACTACTACTTTAGTGGATAAAATAATTGTACTTCAGTAAACATTGATATTGTATTATAGAGTATTTTATGTGAAAACATAATTCGTTAAATTTGTGTACAGATAGTACATGTATAAAAAAATACTGCAAAGCAAATAAGTGAGTTGTGTCTGTTACAAACATTTGTGTATACACGCTCTTGACATTCAGCATGTGAGACATAATGTCACTAAGTCATACCTTGCTCTTTTTTTGTGAATCGAAAAATATGAGAATATTGTTGCGGAAATATTGTATTTGGCATTGTACGATGACAAAGGAGAATTGGGGACTTGCGATGCTCAGGAGGGGGAATTGAGGGGGAAGTACAGGTGTCCCCCGGGGTGCCGAGTTACAGGAAGATATCCATGAGATGTGAGGGAGAGAGGGGGGAGGGGGATAACCGGGTGGACCCAGGGGAGAATTCGGATGAGGTAGGAGGAAGAGGCTGATGGTCTGAAGGGAGACGGGGGGCATCTTATCGCGGAGCATCTGATGATGGTTTGCCGAGAAGGAGAGGGGGACGTCGGGCGTACGTTTTAACGAGACCATAAAGACGGATAAAAATAATATTGTGCTGAGAGGAAATCGAGCAAAAGTAAACTGTTTTGAGGCTCGAGGCATGGACTGTGTCTCACATGTGTTAAATACGTAGTTTTGTGATTGGCTGTAGCCGTAGTGCGTCATTCATTGGTCGTTGTTATTTGTTTCGTAATGCCAGAGTTGTAATATTAGTCACTAAAGTGTCAAAAGCTGAAAGTTTCTAACATATAAAATCTGGAAAAGGAGGTGTTGTAACTTCATAATATCCATTTTTTTAAACAAGTGTATTTGTCTGTGTTTTTTATGTCAGCCAGTACTGCAAAGCATTAAGAAATCGTACTGGAAAAAATGGTTTGCATACTGCTTCAAGATCTACAATACAATCTACAGTCATAAATTAGTCTATTCAACTCAGTTTATATGAGTTGATCAATATTCTGTGGAGCGGTATACATGTCTTTATACCAGTAGTCTGTATGCATTATGTTTTCACATGTATCTATGCTCGTGACGTCTGTGTGTGTTTTTCCAAAATACACTACACAGAGGTGCAAAAGAAATTGTTTGAGAGCGTTCTGTTGAGAATTTTCATGCCTTTCATGCAGTATAAAGCTGTATTCATGTTATAAAAGTGATGATGATAATGATACTATTACTACTTACAATTTATTGTATTTAGAGCACTTTGATGAGAAGTGCAATGTTCTTTTTTTTTCATGTTACTACCGGATTGTACTGTACTGTACTTTTTAAATTTATTGTACTTTGTAAAAATACAGATCGTCATTTTATATTTTGCAGCAACCCTGCTGTTATCCAACAAAAAGCAACATTGTGAGTAACCTAAAATGATAAAATCAAGATTGACTGCACAGCAATTTTATTCTGATTTCTGTTTTTCTGTGTTCCGTTTCTCCCCTTCTGCAGATTGTGGACGAGTTTGGCAAGGTGAAGTGCTGGATTGACGCGAGTGAGCCGGGTACGGGTAATTGGATGAAGTACGTACGCAGCGCCCCCAAACTAGAGAACCAGAACATGGTGCCTGTACAGGTGGATGGAAAGGTATGTTTGTTATGTGCAGATTAAGAAACTGGCCCTTATTATTTATTTATTTATTAAAGTCTTCTTTTAGCAGGGTAGTTTCATTCAGGTCCACTGACAAAGTGGACCTGCTTTACAAGAAAGCCCTGCATGAATAAAAAAAAATACAGCGTCACATAAATTTACATTTAAAAAATGTTTTTACAATTACTCAATGTACGACTAAAATTTAAAAAAAAATACAAATGGAAGACTTACTAGAAAAGTAAAAAAAGAAAAAAAGATAGGTAAGCAAACAATAAATCCTTAACTTGAAAAAATATTTTAAGTTTAATTACAGTTCTATGAAAATGGCAACTGAAACACAACTACGGAAAAAACGTTTTATCATAAGGATTTTGCAAATTAATAAATAAAGCAAAATGAAACAACA
Source organism: Eucidaris tribuloides (assembly GCA_001188425.1). Lineage (NCBI taxonomy): Eukaryota > Metazoa > Echinodermata > Echinoidea > Cidaroida > Cidaridae > Eucidaris > Eucidaris tribuloides. The sequence goes on along the minus strand of JZLH01S0005765.1, from coordinate 87,705 downwards.
CTATGTTTAAATATAGTTTCAAAATGAAAACGAATATGAAAAGAAAAAAATAAAATAAAGTGACAAAAATATCTGGCAGGCAGCAACGTGTGTACATTAACACTTTGGGTGCTAGGCTAAAAATCCAGGTGTGTTAACCAGGGACTCGATTGTTTCGGACTGATGAGTATAACATTTCCAAATTGTATGATTTTCTGTAAAATCGCAAATGCTATCAAGACAATACATTTTAACTCACTTATTTGGTTCATTGTGTATTCATTTTACGATAAATGTCATTGGTAGGAACTTCAGTGACATTTGTCATTCGAATTAAAAGATATGGATCCGATTGTCTTCTCGGCGAACAGGTTCGCCGATAGTACCTGAGTGAAGTCAACCCTGGGTGAACAGGTTCGCCGATAGCACTCAAAGTGTTAATAAGTGGCAAGAACTGTGTTTGAACAAAACATATAGGATAACAGACATATTAAAGTGTATCTGCTTCATCTCAGCTATGTGACAGACGATAGCCGTCAATCGATTTTAGAAATTTCACTTGGCTATGAATAAGGAGGGATTACAAGAAGTAACAATGGATGACAAGTATAGATTACGGGTCAAAGGCGGGGGGGGGGGGGGGGGTACTCAAACAAAAGTGAAAAATAACTAAACAAAAAAATTATAAAATGTGAAGTAGCTGACGACACAATTTTTTGAATAGGGCTAGATGTGGAATTTTGAACACTATGTTAAAGCCAGAATATAATTCTAGTCAGTATGACAGATTTGTAATCAATCTTTCAGAAAGTATGGATTGTCATAAAAACATGAGAAAAGAACATCAAACCTACCAAGAAATGTTAAGATTGATGTATTATGATTTTTGATTGATTAGCTACCTGATATCACAATGTACAATACCTGTAGCAAGAATGTTGGGGGATCCCCACCATTTTTAGTCATTTATTACTTTTTCAAAATGGAATTTCAGTGCATGCACTTTTTATGGCATTAATAGATAGGTCTGCCTAAAAAAAAACACAAAAGAAGAAAAAAAATAACCATATACCCAAGATGTTTCATGACCACTAGTGCTATCAGGACAAACCTATAGCAGCAGGAACAGCTGTGTCAGGTGTTATGTAATCTTGACTGACCTTTTGATTGGTTAATAGGATTGTCCAATCACAGCAGTTAACCCATAATCCCTGAGATAATCTTGTTAGATGTCCCATTTGTCTGACTGCAGTATTCAGTGGTGAAAGTTTATGGAAGGTATCTGTTTTATGGTTTAATTTTGACATTTATTGTAGAGAACAGGGTCATGATAATTATAGGAATAGTGGAAAGAAGGATAGAATCAAAACGTTTTGCAGGTTTCAGTTGTGTGAAAGATTTTACTATGTGTTTTATATTTTCTGAATTATTTACTGCTTTGAGTGTAAACTATATTCAGCTATTGGTGATGAGGGCCAGGATGTAATTAACTAATTCACTAATTTACACACTGGATTGTAACTGGAAATATATTTGTTACTGTTTTATAAAAGTATTTTTTTCATAACTTATATATCAATAAATATTATTACAATTATTGTGATACAAGTAATGTAGCAGTAGGAGAAATAATGTTAATGATGGTGGTCGTAGTAGCAGTGGAAAAAATCAATTTATTATCATCATTCTTCTGATGATTTGTCTACTCCTCCTCCTCCTCCTCTCCAACTCTTGCTTCCCCTTCTCTTCTTTCCTCCTCCTCCTCCTCCTCCTCCTCCTCCTCTCCCTCCTCTCCTCCTTCTTCTTCTTCTTCTCTCTCTTCTTTCTTCTTCTTCTTCTTCTTCTCTTCTTCTCTCTTCTTCCTTCTTCTTCTCTCTTCTTTCTTCTTCTTCTTCTTCTTCTTCTTCTTCTTCTTCCTTTTCTGATCGACTTCTCCCCCCCCCTTGCTCCCCCCTCCCACCCCACCTTCTCTCTCCCCCTCCCTTCCTCCTTTCCCCTCTCTTCTTCCCTCCCCCTCACCCGCTCCCCCCCTTCCTCCTCCCTTCCCCCCTTCCCCCTCACCCCCCTCCTCCCCTCCCCCCTCCTCCTTCCCCTCAACCCCTCCCTCTCCTCCTCCTTTTCTCCTTCTTCTTCTTCTTGCAATGCCACTGAACATTCAGGCCCAACATTATCAAATGATGATGTTGTTAGTTATCATTATTATAATAATTGCTGTTATTATAGTGGTAGAAGCGATGCCAACAGCAAAAATATTATCATCATAATTACTATCACTTTTTCTCATCCCTGATGCTACAGGTGTATTACAAGGCCATTCATCACATCAGAGCTGGTGAGGAGCTCCTAGTCCTCAAGGATGCAGCCTTTCCTGATCAAGATGGCAACCCAATCCAGATTGTTGGTAGGTGCTAACATGGATTATACTTGGCCACATGACTTATCATGTGACCTCTCATGTGACCTGTCAGATATTTTCGTTTGTTTTTCGTCCGAGTTTTATCTGAGTCCTCCTCATCTGAGTTCAGATCCAAGACCACAGTTTCCTATTCCTAGTCCAAATCTTGAAAAAAATGGACTCCAGACTGATCTTAAATCAGAGTCCTGGTCTCAAGTCAAAGTCTTGGTCTGGAGCCCTCAAGAGCCCTGGTGTTTGAAAATCAGATGTATCTTCCTTTTGCTGGATTGAGATATGCATGTATTTGATACAGTAATAGATAACAATGGTGTAAATTTGCCAAGTGATTCAGCTGATTATTGTGTATGTAGGCAATATTTTTAGAATGATTTCATCCTAGAAATTTGTGGATTATGTTACCTTCACTTTGTTCATGTGGTCTATGTAATGTGTCACTGAGCATAACACATCCCATCTTAAAGGTAAATAACATGATTGGGGGTAGTCCTAAACTTGGGCTGAAACTACTCTTGAATCAAGTTAACTATGCAAGGATTCTACTGTAAAAATCTTGTAGTCAAACGTTGACTCATGCTAAAATAACTTATGTCAATATCCCTCTTGATATTCAAACCTCCTGTATGGCTCTCTATGGGTCTTATTTTTACCGTGCCCTGATAGAATTAAAAACCCAGTATGTTTATGCTTGATTCTCCTTAAGTAAACAAATTAGAGACAAATCCTTCCAGCTGAGAGATCCACTCCAGCTGGTGTATAGTTGGTATATATTTGAACTCATTTGCTTGTTGAGACATTTTCAAGTGTTCCCAATCATGTCACTAACCTTTAACCAGGGACGTAACCACACCCCACCCCCTTTTTAGTGAACTAGGATCTGAAAGTGTTTTATTAGCTTTACCACCCCCCCCCCCCAAAAAAAAAATGTGATTTGTTTAGGGGTATAGGGCTCACCACCCTCCTTGACTCCAATACATATAAAATGTGTAATTCAGACTAATTCAAACTGTCAGCAGATATCATTGAAAGGTTATCCAGACTCAACTACACACAACAAAAAATGTAACTACCCCTTTTTCGAACTACGATAACTTTTTAACAAAATGAGTTTTCGCAAAAGAATTTTGCAGGAGTATTTCTACACTCATTTACTAACCTCTGTGTGAAAATGTGATTGATCGGTCAAGCCACGCATGAGTGAGCATGCATTAAAGGCAAAAAGGCCACTTTTTAAAAGTCACAGGAGTCATCTCTTATACCAAAATAAAGGTAAACAATGGTATTTGTTGTTTTATTTAAAGAGTGTACTCACTCAACCATGACACGGTTACAACCTCGTATGTTCATACAACATGTTAAGATACAATTTGCTTAAAAATAAAGGATTTCAATTTTTTAAATATACTTAATGGATTTTACAGTTTCAAAATTGAGGAAGGATGGCAATTTTTTAATTGAGCTCACTGAAGCGCCAAAAATGTGAAAAGTGTCAAAAGAGGTATAAGGGGGTCAGACGATAGATGAATAACATAAATAGTGCTAAAACATTCACCAGAAACAGAATTTGTCAAAATCTTGTATCACAAATCCCCCAAAATGACCCTTGTGACTTTTTAAAAGTGACTTTTTGCCTTTAATATGTGCTCACTCATGCATGCATTGAAGTATCAATCACATTCTCCCACAGCAGTTAGTCAATTAGTGCAGAAACACCCCTGCTAAATCATTTTGCTCAAAACCATTTCTTTAAAAAGTTATGATATTTTGAAAAAGGGGGTAGTTACTTTTTTGTGTGTGTTTATATTGTGAACATATTACAAGCATTGACATTCATTTTCAAAAAATGGATTGATTTTAAATAATGAGACACAGTATAAACTCTACTTTTTATGTCATTATTTATAATCATTATTTTCCTATTATTTTAATTTTTTCATCTACAGAAGAGAAGCAGTATGACTGCGATGAATGCCAAAGTTCCTTCAGGTCAAAGGTCGCACTGAGGAGACACCAAAAGTATGCCTGCAATAACGCCAATGCCATCTTTTCGACGTTGAATCAAGAATTCAGGCAAGGTGAGAAATCGAGATCAAGTCTGCATATTTCTCTGACTATATTACCGGTACATGTTTTTTAATCTTGTCTTTCTGTGTCTTTATTTTGTTTTTGGTCAGTTTTGTTTTTTGATCCTTTAGTGTTGTAGACTGAAAAAGATCCCCAAACTACATGTACAGTATATTTGGTAAAATCTTGAGTTTGTTTTAATCAAATATGGGTTAACTCCTCCATTACCATTGCAACATAACCCATAACCATGAAGAGGAGTTAAAATATATGTATACGACAACAAAATGAGAGGGGGGGGGGAGGAGGGGGGATTTTCCCTGAGAAGCAAACATAATTAACCCGTTGCCTCCGAGATTCTGAAAATCCCATGGAGTTAACACATGGCAGATCCAGTTCCTGTAGCCAACGGGTTAAAAGGGGTTGTCATTCTACTATTGTGACTACTTCTACTACTAACTGTACTACTACTACTATACTACGACTACTACTACAACTATGATGATGATTTTAATAATAACAGTAATATAAATGGTAATAATAATAATAATGATAATAACAATAATAATAATAATGGTAATAAAAATAATACACAATAAAGCACCATTTTCATGATTTTTTTTGGCCCAATATCCCATTTGTGTGGCTAAAATTGAACAGACAATAATTAAATGAATACATTTTGTAATTAGATTTCCAAATCATATAAACTACAATACAAAAATGCAATGTTGAGTTATAAACTTAACCCATAAAATATAGCTTGATTTTGCTGTAACACACATTCCTCATAGACCTCAGGACAAACTAGTCTCAGAGCGGTTAAAAGAATACTATTCAATAGATTAATCGATTATGACTAGTGGGAAGACACTCAATATTGTCCATCTGGATCAACACAACTTTCATTGACTGTTCCTTTTTTTCATCGACTTTCTTTTCGTCTGTTCATTGACTTGGCCCATAACGAGAAGTCAGCCATACTGTGCCAGAATTCTTGGCAGTGATATGACTTTATTCCCGGCACATCTGCCAGTCTCGTGTCTTGCCTAAAACAAACAGTGGTATTCACAGTTAAAGGCATCATTTGAAAGTATTTCCAGTTTAACTCTTAGCACACTGAATTGATTCTGAGGGGATAAATCGTGCTTTCCTTAATGCACCATTGATACTGGTAATTGTTCAATAGATGTTGCCTAAACATTATGGCCATTTGTTAGCTTTTGTAGTACAAACCTAACAAAGAAAACTTAATTATTTATTATGATTGTTGAAACATTTGCATGCAAAGGGTTAATCTGATCTACATAATACTTCATGCTATTAGTGCCTGTGATAATGTCTAGAATTGTAGCTCTGGAAAAAAATGTTCCTCAAAACAATCTTTTAGTGCTTCAAAATGAGTGACCACATTTACCAGACTTAGTAATAATACAAGTAATGTGTTCAATACAAAGACAAAGAAATTTAGGAAAGGGTGGAATTCAGAATTAGAGCAGTTTATGACCCAATAGGTTCTCAAGAATATCTACAACAAACTTACCAGGAACCTAAAGCCATGTCCAGTTGTCCAGTATATATGTAATTGAGATAGTTTTCTGTGATTAGTAATTTTTAGTATATTTATATGTCCATTTATATGACCAGTATTTACTTCTACTGCACTCCACTACTTACAGATATGACAGACTTCTTTATCAATCTTCAATACTCTATTAAATATTTGTTTTTCCTTTTTTCAAGAGACCATTGACAATTGTCATTTTTTTGTTCACCTCCAAAGCCTTTAATCGCCTTCTGACATTTGTGTGCATGGCACATCTGCATTTTCAAATATTATATTTCTCTAAACAAACATATTCGTCAGAGCAAACAGATAAAAACCGGTGACTGATAAACAGACACTAAGGTGTCAGCGATTAAATACGTTGTTTGCGATTAAATACGTTGTTTGCAGAGCAGCCGATAGCCCAATATTTATCATGAGATGCCTGCCCCGTGCCCGCCAGTGTAGGTGTGCGATATCTTGAAATATTAAAACGCCAATGTGGTTTGGCCTCGGCTCTGCACGTGCCGCACCTTACATTTTTTGATCCACATATTTGAGTTGTGAGACGCTTTATCTTTGTTTATTAGGTGCTAATTCAACAAACAGAAAATAATATGATAGCCTGAAACTGACACACATTGTCTTTACTTACTAGGCAATGTATGTCACTGAAGGTGTCTGGTTAATTTGTCATATATTTATCAAACATTTTGTCGTGGAATTGAAACCTCGTGGAGGACACACCTTTAACTGCTTTTTCGTGAGAAGTAGCAGGTGTTTCTATTGCACATATGACAACATTCAATTGATAGCACTTTGGACTTTCTCTATATCTAAGAAATGCCAGTCATACATCTCCAAACAAAAATAAACAGGGGGCATGAATAGTTTGAAGATTATACATGTATGAATAAAAAAATAATGGCGTAAGTATTGTGTTAATGTGTTGAATTTCTATTCAATAATACTAACATAGCTTAATGTGAAAGGGGCCATGGGTTGGTATAGATGCAGACTTGTCCAAAAAAATTTGTGCATAGAGAAAAAAAAATTAAGTTGTCATGAATAACACCAGTGAATTTATTCCCATAGCCTTGTACTTGGTAATCAGTGATTTTACAATTGTCATCAGACAGACAAAAATTAAAGTAATAATAATGACAATAAGATCACCTGACATACCTGCCAACCTACCGACAGAAGAAATCTTACTGATACCGATAAAAAATGTTATTCTTGATGCAAATTGAAGGTAAAGATCTTACTATGCCAAAATCATATATCATAACTATACTGCACTTTCTTTAAAAAATCTTATTTTTGTATCAGAAAATCTTATTCTGTGGATTTGGATGATGAAAAATCTTAAGTAAATCTGATAAAATCTTACTGGCTGGCAGGTTTGTCATCATCATCATCAACATAGTTCTAACTATGATGATAACCAAAACAAAACATTGTGTAAATCTCTATTGACTTATGCCTTCTCTGTCTCTTTCTACTTTATTCATACCAGTTCAAGCAACGAGTACTGTACTGGAGTCCAAGCTACCCAGTGATGACCATGTCAGCCTGAAGTCTGAGGAAGAGAAAGACGAAGCCGAGACAGAATTCAACAAAGAGGGCGAGATCAAATGCCATCAGTGCGGACAGACTTTCCAGTGGAAATCTGACCTCATCAGGCACCAGACCACCCATTACAGCGACCGCATGTACCCTTGTGAGAACTGCGGAAAGTGTTTCTCGGATCCCAGCAACCTCCATCGACACATCCGGTCACAGCACGAAGGAGCCCGGAGCCACCCTTGCCCAGAATGCGGAAAGACATTCGCCACGTCCAGCGGCTTGAAGCAACACACCCACATACACAGCAGTATCAAGCCATTCACGTGCGAAGTGTGCCTAAAATCCTACACCCAGTTCTCGAATCTCTGCCGACACAAGCGAATGCACGCCAATTGCCGCACCCAACTCAAGTGCACCACGTGCGGACAGACTTTTTCGACGGTCACGTCGCTGAACAAACACCGTCGCTTCTGCCACAATGCTCAGGTGTTCAACAGCCAGCTCAACTCCCCCGTGAATGCCTCGCACAATGTTCCAGGATCTGGGGTCCTGCTTCGTGGAAATGCCCCTCTGTTAGGCATGCCCCCTAGCAGTGCGCTCTATCAAGCTGGACTCGCTCAAATGTGGAATGCGAACCTGCATCTATCGCAACAGGCGCTGATGCAAAACAATCTCCTGGCAGGGTCGGGTAACGCCAATGGTGTCATCCGTGGCCCCTATCCTCTCGGTTACCCTCCGCTCCCATCGCATCCATCTCTCCTAGCCAGCAACCTCAATCCGGCTGCACTAGCTACGGCTGCTGAGACTGCCGGTAAGAACGGAAACGGGATGTCGACGGAAGAGTGGCTCCAGCACTACACTGCAGGAGGTGGAGCGGGTGTGGATGGAAAGGAACAGGATCTGTCCAGACGGGTGAAAGGTGACAACGAAGACAGCGAGGGAAGTGAGGCCTCCATTAGCACACCTAGTGGAAGCGAGCTTGACTGCAGCTCTGTCAGTGACTTGGAAAGTGAAACCGATATGGAAGTGAGTAAGTCAAAGAAGAAATCTGATCACATAAGAAAAGATAATGCTCCAGATGAGATGAAGCTTGGCTTCGGCAAAGAAACAACAGAAATCAAGAGCATGCCCAATGGCAAGAACGGCAGCAGTGAACCAATCAAGGCGATAGCATCTATAGCCGACAGGTACTTCAGCAGCTACCCCGCTGGGTACGGCATCATGAAGATTGCTCCCATGGCGAGACTTGGCAATAATCACTCACCATCTTTCAAAGGATGCGAGACTCCGCCCAAGAAGCAGGAAGCACCTTTTGATCTATCCAGGAAGCCCTTGAAGTTTGGAGAATTGGAGGAGAAGACGAAGAAGAAGGATGATGATCAGCCCCTCGATCTTAGTCTACCAAGACCGAAGAAGATGAATGGACCAATCATCAAGGAAGAGGACCCAGTGAAGAAGCCTCACATCTTTGGTATTCCAACAGCAGCATTGTTTGGTAAATCAGGAGAAATACCTGTCAGTGTTGCCTTCTCCTATCCTGGTGCATTACCTCTCCACATGGATCCCATTTATAGAGTTCACAATCGAAATGGTCCCCCAGCTGATAAGTACCAGAGGATGGAAAACGGAGAGAAGGTCCCTGTGCCAATTCCTCTACCTCACTGCCCTCCCATTCCTAAAATGGATTTCTACTCTGCCAACAAAAGCCTGATGAAGTTTCGCAGCCTGCCTGCACAGCAAGCCTACGCCCTGAACAGCACTATGATGTATTCCGGACCAAGTTCGACAGATAAGATGGTTATACGCAGCAAAGATCGCTACACCTGCAAATTCTGCGGGAAGCTATTTCCACGCTCGGCAAATTTGACAAGGCATTTACGCACGCACACGGGTGAGCAACCATACTCCTGCAAGTATTGCGATCGGTCATTCAGCATTTCATCCAACCTACAACGCCATGTTCGCAATATCCACAATAAAGAAAAGCCATTCAAGTGTCCACTCTGTGATAGATGCTTTGGGCAGCAGACCAACCTAGATCGTCACCTGAAGAAACATGAAAATGAGGAGTTTTCGGGGGATGCCCAAACACCGGAGAAGGTGAACGGTATCGAAAAGCCTTTCCCTCTGAAGAAAGGAGATGAAGCTTGGTCTGATGATCTGAGTGAGAAGGATGAATCTTACTTTGCAGAGATCAAGAATTTCATTGGTGGAATGGAGATGAAATCTAAACAAGCTGCTGCAGCATATTTCAAGGAGGGAGTACTCGAGGGGATTGGCAATGTCAAAGAAGAGATGGCAAAAGAGGAGAGAGATACTGGTAGTGAGATGGAGAGAGACTTAGACTCTGAGGATGGGGCGCAGGTGGATGAGGTTCTAGCTGGAGGAGTGAAGTTGAAATTGAAACTTCCTCTGCAGAAGGAGATAAGTCACATGGATGTAGAGATGGAGAAGCAATCTGAGACCTTCGACAAAGGGGCCATAGAACCAGACCAGTACCCGGACGACGAAAGCATCCCGCGAACGCCCGAGTCGGAGCAAGACATGCCTTCTTCAGAAGATGCCATGTCAGTCTCTGAATACCAGGATGATGATGATAACGAGAGAGATGATGATGCCTCTTCAACTGCACATCCAGATAGTCTTGGAGGTGATGAGGATGCAGGAGAAGTTGACAGGAACAGACTCGCAAGCCGACATTCCAAGTTGCAAGCCTACTCTCTCATGATGGCACTGTCGGAAGAGGAGAGCAATAAAAGTGTTCTATCAAAGGGACAGCCACTCTTGCATCCTACCCATCATGCAGCAGCAGTAGTATGAATAATAATCCAATTCATAATCACTTTAATATTTAGCCAGGTTCAAATTTTAGGAGGAAGATGTTGTTATATGGATGTAAAAGTTTTGCTGTAAATGCCATATCTAAAAATAAATTTATGAAATTCATGAAAAGATGGAATTCCAGTGCTAAACATTATTCTTCTTTACATTCAAGTTATTATAATTTAGATTCATACACAAGAGTCTGTGTAAAAGTGCTAGTGCTACTCAAGAGAAATGTTTATGGATTTATATGACCGACAGTCATACCTCTCCTTCAACTCATAACTTAATATACATTTATTTACATATATTTATTACCATGTTTTGTGTGCTCCGTGAAAATTGAGTTGATTAAATACACAATTCATTGTGTAAAACTAAATAAGTACATAATATGTAACAAGCTTGTCTAATGGGAAACAAATTATGTCAATGTTTGGCCATGGTATATTTGTTTTGTTTTTGTTCTTCTTGTGGGAGGGGAGGTGGTTGGATATTAAGGAATGTGATGTGTGTAATCATCTCACTTTACAGCTAAGATAAAGATAGCTGCCAATATATATTTTTTTTAGCAAATTAATAAAATTTGGAAAGAATGAAACATGAATTCATTTACACATAGCACAACTGAAAAGCTGAATGATGAAATTAAATAATGTATTCAGATTATAAATTCATTACTTGTAATAATATTTTAATGTAAAATATTTTGCAGAATAGATAAAAATTTATCCCACAGAGTATTCAAAGGTGTTTTCAATATTTTCCTGTATTGTGGTTCTAGGTCTTTTTTTTACCAAAATATGTAAGTTTTTAAACTACCATTAATACAAAACAAAATATTTGAATTTGTGATTATGTCTTAAAAAATGAAATAAGTTAATATGAAATAACAATCTGGCTGAAGAACCATTTGTTTCCAACCTGAAATTAAGGAAAAATCCATGAAAATACAATTCATTTACTTTTTCCCATTTACTTGGCTGAAGCTGTCATTATGAAAGTAGACAAATCACAGAATTAGGCATTTTAATACCTATATTGATGTAAATTATGAAATAATGTATTTGTATAGAATGCATATGACAATCATATTTGTGTAAATACTGTTCTGTATTATAGCTATTGATACAGGAAGAAGAACTGTTTTTTTTTCTGAATTAAAGTTATTGTGTAGCGGATACGATAAAGGATTTTTTTCTTGAGTTTGCCATTTGTATTGCCACTGCTTAAATGTTCAAAGAAATGAGGAATATTGGAATTGGAGTAGTCATTAAGATGAGTTAAAATGTTCTTTAAAAAGGGGGAAATAACTGTATTTCATGATAAATTCATCTACTTTGTTGTTGCATTTTATTAGCGAGATGTGGGCATTATCACCAAAATAATTGAAACATTTAGTTATCTGTTAAAAAAAACAAAAAAATAATGGGTTTGAACAATCTTGAAGGTTTTTTTTTCTTGCTCTCATCTCTGTTTTCTTTTCTTTTCTTTTTTTTATTTAACACCATTCTTTTCTTTTCTGCAGAATTAATACTCAAGACAAATTTTTTAGTTGAATAATCAGTCAGGTGCTTATCGCCTCATATTTTGCTATGATATTTTGACTTCTCCCAAGGCTACTATTTCCCTTTATTTGATAACCAACTTATGGCTCAAAATTGCTTGCTCAGCTCACTTTAAAGACGCTGTTAAATAGCACCTTTATATTTTAGATAAGCATTGTTCCCATGAATTAAGAAAATGTGGCATGTTTGCTATTGTTTGTTTTTTCTGTCATGTCTATTTATTGAACACATGCATTGTTCCAATGTGTTTATGTGGTATTCATGTATTGTATTATAAGACTGAAATTGAATTTATTCATGTAGTGCCAATTTAATGACCTATTTATAGATAATAGTGATGAGTCATGTGTGTGCCAATTATTAATGCCAACTCCATTTTCATGTCTTGTATTAGACACATCAAAGAGGTTGATACTTTGAAGAAAAAGTACACTCCTAGAAAAAAAAAGAATAAACAAATCTTTAACTCTCAGGCGTAGCAGAATGTAGCAGTGTATTCGTAAAGTGCTCTTCTTTAATGTAAAGTATATACATTTAAGTGCCTTGCTGTTTTAGCAACGGGTATGTGATGTACCACATTCAGTAATTCATGATACAACATTATTCATTGTATTCTAAATGGTCACGGTGAAGATATCCTAACTATATGGCAGCCATGTTTATTTTTTGATTTAATACACTGCCAAGTGACTTCAGCAGAATGTATTCGTGAATTTTCATTGACTGAAGTACCAAGTCTCAAGTTAATTCGTCATTTGACCATCAAACATCAATTCTTTCCATGTAATGGTTCCCATTATGTGCTTACTGCAAACTTTTAGTCATCTGTGCTCCACCCATAGAGATGTAGGAGAATCCCTACAGACAGAAGGTCCGAGTATAGACCAAAGATTCGGACGGCATATCTGATAGATAAAATCACTAATCTATGCTAAAACGCATGATGGTTTACAAACAGTTAAATTGTAGCTGGAGCACCTAGCTTTCCCCGTAGTCCTTCATTTTACCTCAATTTGCACAATAAAAACAACCTTGGATAGACTTTTAAATGCACAAACTATGGCTGCCATCTTTAGTCTGTCGTGGTCAGGTCAGGCCCATCTGGCTGTCATAGGAATTATAGCTTTAGCATAGTGAAACAAAAAGTGTTTCAAACAAAATGTGTAAAAGTGACAAATGAGTCAAGAAGATTGTATACCACAGTAATTTGTTGGAAAACAAGATGAAGATTATTGTCTTTAATTTCAGGAATGATTCAAACCGATTTTGTAAAATCTATTAAGATTCCGCGCACATGCTCTACACAGGCAGTGTTCCTGTCTCTACGCCCCATCGTAACAGAAAAATAATTGGACATTCAATTCATGCAATTTTATCATATTGTCATGCAAATGGATATATTCTTCAACAGGTCCAAATTCGTAAGGCAAATTCATAATTTGCAAATTCGAATGTGAAAGGAAAGATAGAGAAAGGTTAATAAAGTAACCTGTCGTTTTAAATCTTGTCCTTTCACGGGGTGATGAGGTGGAGAGTTCTATAGTGTGAATGACCAGAGATGTTATACAGATCTTGTATCATAAATTTTAGGCGAGTTTTGAAATAAAATTAAACATAATTTACCAAACTGCACCTTTATCACCTTTCCTCCGTTGCTGTCTGGCATTGGAAGAACTTCACTTTAAGACTTTTGTTTTAAAATTGGGAAATCAATCAACCCTTTAAGCACCAAATTAGGGTGTTAAATTTGACACCAAATGTAATGCTCAATATAGACACCAGATGTGGTGTTAATTCAAATACCCATTGTGCATATGCAAACAGCTGTAGTGTTAAAGTTAACTTTGACGTGGTCTTTAAATCGGAGGTTTTACTTCGACATGTTATTTAGAGTAGAGGTTTAATTTACACATGGCGTTTAAATCAGATGTTTAATTTACACATGGTGTTTAAATCAGAGGTTTAATGTCAACATGGTGTTTAAATCAGATGTTTAATGTCAACATGGTGTTTAAATCAGAGATTTAACCTTGACATGGTGTTTTAATCAGAGGTTTAACTTCAAATTGGTGTTTATATGAAAGGTTTAACCTCAATGAGGTGTTTAGATCAAAGGTCTAACTTCGATTATGTGTTGAGTCAATGGTTTTACTTTGACATGGTGTTTAAATCTGTAATTTAACTTTGACAAAGTGTTTAAATCAAAGGTTTAAATTTGACGAGATTTAACTTAAACGTGATGTTTAGGTAATTTGTTTCGAAATTAATTTTTGAACTACATATTTGATCTGGACCTGTCCTTGAAATTGACTCTTAACGTTCCCCCGAAATAATTTGGAATTTTGGGGAAAAAACTACAGTCCAGAATGTCGAGCAAAAACAGGCAAGAGAACTCTCTTTTTTTGTTGCACAGACCACGCTTTATCTGTAGCTGCAATAATGTAAAAAAAAATGGGGTAGAATTTCATGTCTTTTATACTTGGGATCACGCAGCGTAGGAAATACACAGGGCTGAGGGCGATTTAGCCCCTAAAGTTAACAAAAATGGCCCCTTAAAATCACAAAACAGCCCTCAATTTTCCTGTAGGGTTGAATGTATAATATACTATAATCACTAAATCGGGCTTGAAAGTAGCCCCGATAAATACAATTTTGTTTTCGGCCCTGGTACCAGGTATGAAGTAAACACCGAATCTAATCTGCTGTGTCTTGCTATAATTTACAATGTTGGCGTTAGTGAACAAAGAGTGTATTCTGAAATTTCCTGTTTTAATACATTCAAGTTTCCCTGTAAGATGTGCTTTATGAATGTGTATTTGTGTTCTTATTGGACAACTCACAGATATTTTAGAATGCTGTTTATAACATTCCAGATTTTAGATTATTTATAGCGTTTAGCATTTTCATGTGTAAAATACATGTGTATACTTTTAGAGAACTTGACAATCATTAGCATTAGTAGTATTCAGCAATGCGAAAATTAGCCAAATAGTTTTTATTTGTATAAAGCACATTTGTATTTTTATCATAAATCTTTGAACATACGCTTGCAAACGCTTGTCAGTTCAGCATTCCATAGATATGAAACATTAATGTTTTATTGTGCGACTTATTTGGAAAAAGAAGGCATTTATATTATCTTTTAAGAAAACAAAATTCTTTGTTTAAGTTCAGTGAACTACTGATCAGATGTATAAATTCATTCATTGTTGCCTTGTGTATATGTGTGTGTAAATTTTGCGTAGTGAAGAGTAAATAGAAGAAATTTGAAAATGTGAGAATTTATAATGAACAACTCAAAATATGCGTTTTTTCTCTCTCATAGACAATGTAAAATACAGTCATCTGATGGTTTATATGAAAGTATTTTTTGTAACATATCGTAGTATTATCATCATAGGAAGATATAGTGACGTTATCAGTCATTTTCTTTTAGAAAAGATCAGAGTCAAACGTAGCGTGGTGTCAATCTGAAATTCCCTAAACTAATAGTTGAAAAAACGCACTTAATACACATTCTGAAATATACAGAACTAGTCCTAACTCCATGCGAATGACAGTAATGTAATGTGTACTTCTTATTGTAAATACTTCTCGATAAAAAGATTTTACTTTCATGTTATATAAATGTAAGGTATTAATCGTATAGCAAAGTATTTTGCATCGATAGATCGATCTCGTAAGTCTATTTTTTCTTCGTTATTCACTGCTGTAAATATTCACATTTTAGATGTATCTTTTACTTTTACTTTTGACAAAACAGGTTTTAATTTATTTTAGTTGTAAGTCTACCGTCTAGTTGTGCTCGTGGCGTGTGTATAAAAAAAGCACACGTCAATTTAGAATCCAACTCACACTAAAGTATTTTTCTGTAGTTTTATTCTTAACGCTGTTGGTATATTACAATCTGACCAGTTTGGTTTAGGATTTTCCCCACCGTTTAGTCGGCAATAAAACAGCTAAAATATTCACTTCACAAGGGTGTTATTCTTTCCTTATTTTCTTCTCCTCACCTTTCCAATGTGTTTGTAGAGATCTAATGTTTTCTTGATTTTGTTGAGTTTACGTTGTGGCGTGAAACGTGTGAGTTTGTGAATGATATTTTGAAGAGCTTTGGGGTTCATTACAGGCGACCCGACATTCATAATACCCGCGCGTACAACACGTACTGTTGTTGGCGCGGTGACCGTGCCGCGCCGGGGACTCTTGTTTTGAATTTTCGTGTTGCGTTCACCTTTCAAGTCCAGTTGTTGCTATTCACGATCATTTCTTTTATTTCTTTATTGCTCGTGTTGGGAATTAATTATATTAATGTTTGTAAATGAGCAATGAGGTGAAAGACCGTCTTTAAAAAAAGTATACAGCGTGGGTTGATATGGTCGGAAGAACGTCAAGGGAGTTTAAGAAGGAGAGAATGAGATAAGGTGTGACCTTGTGTGGTGATATCGCATCAAGTAAATATTGGGAGGGGGAATTTTTAAAAGAAATTCAATTATTGTATCGTTTTGTAACAAACTAATGAGAGGTTGTGTGTTGTTTGTGGCAATAGTGCGTGTATGTGTGTACGTGTGTGTGTGTGTGTGTGTGTGTGTGTGTGTGTGTGTGTGTGTGTGTGTGTGTGTGTGTGTGTGTGTGTGTGTGTGTGTGTGTGTGTGTGTGTGTGTGTG
>JZLH01S0005765.1:59604-71026 GCA_001188425.1 Eucidaris tribuloides | reverse complement strand
TGTGTGTGTGTGTGTGTGTGTGTGTGTGTGTGTGTGTGTGTGTGTGTGTGTGTGTGTGTGTGTGTGTGTGTGTGTGTGTGTGTGTGTGTGTGTGTGTGTGTGTGTGTGTGTGTGTGTGTGTGTGTGTGTGTGTGTGTGTGTGTGTGTGTGTTCCATCTATAGTTATAAGTGTGATTAATTCGAGGTTTTTGCCCTGCGAACCTCATTCATGTAATATCGATGAAGAAACTCCTGATACTTTTAATCACCCTTCAAAAGAATTCTGCAAATTCGTGTACTTATCGTGAATTCAAGTACAAAACCGGTGTTGATAAAAATTCTGAAGCGAGTACACATGTTTTGTCCCCTATATACTGGTTACGACTGAGGATCAGTAGGTTCTCGGTTCAAATCCCACACCAATGCTTATGTGCGAGACCCGCCACTAACCATATTTTTCAGATTAATCGTACTTGACAATGGCCCATCCAATAATGGAAGTTTGATAACCTGTCCGATTGCAATGTCGTTCAAAATTATACGATTTTGTTTAATAGCCAATCAAACGATTTTCTTCCTTCTGACCAGCTATCTTTTGAATAGACACTGATGGCGTACTCACCATAGTGACATGATTGGGGAAAATGAAATATGCCTCAAACAGGTTGAAACATATACCGTTATACTAGCTGGAGCGTATATATTCAACCGGGAAGGATTTGTCTTGAATTTGTTTCCTTGATGAGAAAGAAGCATTAATTTTCCTGTATTGAATTATTATGGTGCCCTGATAGAAATTGATCCCATTTACAATTTCTCCTGTCACAATGAGTACTGATGATGATTGTTTAAATACACATTTGCTCGTGAAAGCTAGACTACAGTAGCCTTGAACAGTGTACTTGATTCTAGAGTAGTTTTATCCCGAAGTAAGGTCTTTTGCAAACCTGTTGTTAACCTTTAATATCACATCCTATATTTAATTACATGAAATATTATCGACCTTTTTTATTTTCTTCTAATTAAGTGAAACGTAAAAATATGTTTCACATACAGACCACGCAAAAATTAATGGGAAAGTCTTTGCATGTTAGAGAGCGAGTAAACTCTAGTTATTAATTGCATGTACCGCATAATCATTTGCAGAAAAATAAAAACATTGTTTTTGTCATCGACGTACAGACTCATTGCTCCCTTTGAGCTCGAATGGCAATTACTTTCGTAAAAAGAGTTGTTAAGATCCAAACAAATTCGCGAGGAAGTTTACGACATAAACGCAAATGATATGTTGCAAATCCAAAGTCAATCAGTTTGGAATGATACCGCTCTTTTTTACGTATTTAATTTATAAAGAAGAACACCCCCCCCCCCCACACACACACAGTACCATCACCACCTACTGCCTATTTTTTTTTTTTTTGATAAGTGATGTCTGAGAACTTAAAAATAAGTCGCCGCTGTTGTGATAATTCACGTTATTTAAAAAAAAAAAATGAATTGATACTTTACAAGATCGTTATTTATGACATGACATGTACCCATTAACAGGGTGAGTATCTGGTTAGACCTCTAGGTTCTTCACTTTGTTCGATAGCTGGAAAACACACATACAATATATTCTTTCAGGTCATTCGATTTTCAAAACAAAAACACCCAAACACGATTCAATCCATTAATGAGACTTAGTTGATACATAAATTTGTGTTCGAACCATGTACCCCAGGATTTCTGGACGATAAAATAAGAACGAGTTTACAAACTCGCTCCGTATAAACAGTACACAGCGCCCGCTTGTGGCTGCGATTCAGGAATGATGCTGTTACCCTCATTGAGAAATCATTGGTTACACTTCAACCAGTGTTAACCAGTCATCTTCCTTCGGGTACCTTAGGCAAGGGGCACCACTGCACATATTTCTTTCTTTAGTCAACTGTGAAATGCAATATAAAAGTAAGAAAATTGTATTCACACTCAGTCAAGATTTTAAGCCACCAATTCGTAAAAAAAAATAAAAATAAAGTGTACTACAGCTGTAAAACAAAGAGATGAGGTGGTGTAGTTTTGATTCATCACCTTCTTTTATAAGAGATGAGACTGGTGATACCACTGTGTTGGTGGAAGAAGAATCTGAGTGGCTGAATGAATGGATGAATGAAGGATGGATGAATGAATAAAGATGAATGAATGAATAAACAAATGAGCGAAGAAGGAAATGAAAGGATCAAACAATTAAGGAATTATTGAAATAATAAATGGATGGGTTGATGAAACGATGAATAATGAATAGATGGATGCCTGAAAGAATACATGGATAGATGAATGAGAAGGGATGAATGCGTGAATGGATAAATAAGTAGATGGATCAATGACTCGATGGATGATAAATGAATGAATAGGTGGGTTATTAATTGATTCTTATTTCTTACTCCTATTTCCGACCCAATTCGATTAAAGAAAGGCTCTGATTCAATCATAATCAAAACGGTAAAACATTTTCAGCGTTTATTTAGCTGGTACCAGATATCAGAGTGATATAAACATTTGAACATTTTTGAAATATTAAGCAAATTTCAGTCTTGGGTTAATTACTTTTAGATTTGCATCCAATTAATCGAGGTCATGTTTGTTTGTAAAGGTATGACATAAAACAAATTAAATCAATTTTTATAAGCAAAATATAATAGAAATGATATGGAGAAATTAATAAATATATGAAGTATCTATATGGCCGAAATAATTAAAAAATAATAACACAGCATAAATATACATTATGCAGAAGGTCACAGTTGCAAGCTGAGCTTGGACAGCAAGTAAATGTACATTTCTATATTTGAATATTTATAAGAGTGAGGATGAGAAGATGTTCGATTAGATTCCTTAGCTAAAAGAAAGATCATCCAAACGTTACTACATGTATTCAAAATGGTTAGTTTAAGAATTATTTTGTAAGACCAACCACTGAGATCAGCGAGACCAACTGTACAGGCGGAAGATATCTATCCCCACTGACAACGTAGGTGGCGCTAGACTACATGCAATGTGGGATTTGTCGTCAACGTTATTGACTTACACGTAGTCAAATCCCGATTAGGTCAAATCGTAATGTAAAGAATAACAAAAATGCCATTAGAAATTAATTCTGTCTGAGTTTTGTATATAATTTAGTTAGTTAGTTAGTTAGTTAGTTAGTTAGAAGTATCGCTATGTATCTATAGTATCTATTATTTATCGAATAAGTTACTCCTTAAGTTCGTTTAATTCCATTTAAGTATGTATGTATGTATTTATCTATTTATTTAGTTATTTAGTTATTACGCATACACGAATTTAAAAAAAAAATGAGCCAATTCAGATAAAGCTGGGGTTTATTTAATTCTCTTATTTTTTTCCAGTATTACAAACTTATTACTAACAATTAGGGTTGTGGGGTGGGGGACAAGCTTCTTTACACATTTAAATACCACAGTGTGGGATGACTTGTTACAAAAGATCATTAGAGTGGGCCATTGGGCTAAAGGTCTAGTCTAAGAGAGCCTTGAATTATGTAGACAGGTCTCTTATGCAGTTTGTTCAATACACTATAATTATAACGCAAGTGAATACACAGCCCCAATAATTTGCTTTAATGTTCGGTATTTAGATAATTGGGAAGTCTAAGGTTTTGTTTCATGCACAATGACACGTTCTTAGTGTGTGTTTCAAATGTGAGATTCTTATCGAGTTAACACTGAGGCATTTATTTTACTTTACCTGTCAATCTTGATCATCAAGGGTATACTGTTCTTTGATGGGAACCGATCAATATTACCTAAGGTAGATATTTGGGGTTCATATTTCTAATGGAAGGGGACGTGTTCCCCAGTTTTCAAAAGCGAGGGTATCATTTGGCTCCTTTGGGAGATCAGAACCATGTCTTATAATCGCATTCTCTTTTCATGCATATTTCCTCAAAAGTGCGATTTTGTGAGACAATGATTTGTGGAAATTTATCTAGTGTGGAAGGGTAGTATTAATAGAAGCAGCAGCAGCAGCAGTAGTAGTAGTACTTTAGTAAAAGAAGTAGTAGTAATAGTAGTAGTAGTAGTCGTAGTCGTAGTAGTAGTAGTCGTAGTCGTAGTAGTAGTAGTAGTAGTAGTAGTAGTAGTGGTGGTGGTAGTAGTGGTGGTAGTGGTAGTAGTAGTCGTAGTCGTAGTAGTAGTAGTAGTAGTAGTAGTCGTAGTAGTAGTAGTAGTAGTAGTAGTAGTAGTAATAGTAGTAGTCGTAGTAGTAAATAGTAGTAGTATTAGTAGTAGTTGGTGGCTGTGTGTGTAAAGCTAGTACTGGTAGGTTACTAGTCGTAGCTAGTGAGTAGTAGACGTATTTTAGTAGAAGTTGAGTATCAGTAGTAGTAGTAGAGTGTAGTAGTAAGTAGTATCAGTGTTAGTAGTAGTAGTACTTCTACTATATAGTAGTAGTATAGTGGTATGTAGTTGAGTAGTAGTAGTAGTAGTAGTAGTAAGTAGTAGTAGTGTACTAGTTTTAGTTTAGCTAGTAGTATAGTAGTAATAGTTGTATAGTGCCTTTTAATATATAGTGGTAGTAGTAGCAGAGTAGTCAAGAGTAGGTAGTAGTAGCTGCTAGAGTAGTAGTAGCAGGTAGTAGTCGTATGTAGTAGTAGTAGTAGTAGTAGTAGTAGTAGTAGTAGTAGTAGAAGTATAGTTGGAAACAGAAGTAGTAAGAAAAGGGATGATAGTTGTGGAAATCAATCTGCATTTCCCTGATAACACACAATTGAACAATCTATCCACTGGAATTTAAAGGGGCTGAATCGTGGCCATCGACCAGCCTGATGATAACAAAACTCAGGGCCATCACCCGGTTCGCTAGCTCCATTTCGAGTTACATACTGTATACGCGGTAGAGTGTTTATTTCGTTGCAGTACTCAGCGGACCACGATGGACGCGCACGCTAATACGAAAGAGCCCGAATAATCAATTCGGCAAGTTTCGGGAAGTTTGGGAGGACCTCCGCTCAGTTTGCTGCTTCTCATTGGCCGTACTGAATACACGATCTGCCAGTGCATTGCTGCGTGCATCGAACTGGTTTCGCAAAACATCAACACCCACGCGTGCATACCTTTAACCAAGCTTATCCCTATGAAAGAAGGGGGAAAAAAGTTTGATATTCATACTCACATTACTCTTTTCATTCATAATACAATGACATTCGTTTTTATTTGGTATTTAAATTAAAATTGATCCGTCGTTTCTCATTTTGCTGGTATCCCTCTGTAACTGTAACGTGTAGCATTGTACCAGCAAATTGTGCACTCTTCGACATCATCGTAATGGCATTGTAAAATTACTGGTTCCAAAGGCTTTCTTCTTAACCTCCGGCAAAACATTATGTATGATGTCAGTTCATCATTGTTTTCGAAATTGCACGAGAACTCTACGTTTCAGAATTTTGTGTCTCTTCTAAATCACAGAGGCGAGGTATATAGAACGACAAGAATACGCTTGCCGAATTCCTAAAGGTAACTCAACAATTCTTATACATATTTGTTTGTTGTTGATGATTATGGAATTTAAACGCATGGTATAACATTGTATCCAGTTTTTAAAATATCTGAACCGCATGATTCTCCATGCTACCAGTATCTCTAATAAGGTGTAGAAATGAAGCCCTGACAAAATTGCAGATCAAAACGATCATTATGTGGTTTTAAAAAGTGAAAATCATTGAGCGATCATTCTAGTTTCCCCCATAGACTACTGTATTGCAGAATTTTCATCAGCTGACAATAATTCATGGGACGATTTTTATCTGTACATGTTTTACGAGTGGCAGAATAACTGTCCGAAGTTTTGTGTTCTATGGTGTTTATTTGTCCATTCAAACACTGCCAGATACGTCAGATAACAAAATTTGACTATTTATTTTTTAGATGGGGCTTCCACAATGTTATGTGTCTTTAAAATGTGTCTTGTATACAGTCAAACATGGGTTGGAATAAAAATCATGCAGTAAACCCATTCATGGTGTAAAGACGCCCACGAAGGTTTACCTCTCACGAAATTCTTGGGCTGAAAAGTCCGTTTCTAGGCAACTAAAGCCTAACTAATTTCGTTGAAAATGACTGTGTCTGTGTCCGATCAAGAAAGTTGTTAGAATTGTCCAATATTTTGATGGATCTTGACCAGAATATTGTTCGACTTCGACCGGTATAAATTGTACTCGCATCAGATACTAGTACTACATAATACTCTAATGGCTCTTTTGACCAACCCTTTCAAGAGTGCACCAGAAATTATGATTTTACATAAAGCGGCAACAGGGTCAATGCGTTTTAAATTTGAACTATTAAATTACAAATCTGATAGCCAGATGTGATTTGGGCATTTTTCACACCTTAAGAATACTTTTAAAAAATGACAGAGAATTCTCGGCAACTTGCTGCACGACTTTAGGCCGAATTTTTATTTTTGAAAATGAATAATCACTTTATTTATTTATTAATTTTTGTAAGAAGTATGTAAATATAGCAGACTTAGTATATTAGCCGTAAATTACTATACGGCCCGACCGTAAAAATTACGGTGGGAAGTCATGCACCAAGTTGCCAGCAATTCCCTTTATATTTTCTACGGCTATTTTTTATAGTGTACAGGGAAAACAATATCTGCTATCAGGGGCGGCGATAGGGTAAAATCTTAGGGGGAGGGGACAGATGCGTCGATGGGGGGGGGGGGGCAGAGGGCAGTCGCCCCATGAAATTATTGGGGGCAAACATATCGATTTGCCCCTTCATAATTTTGACAACTGGAAATAATGCAGGGAAATAGAACAGTGCAATTCACTACAAAACCATTAACCTTAACAAAAAAAAAAAGAATAACATACACATACATGTAAATCACGCAATTAATAAATAATAATTTGAATAGAAGTACCTTATGATGTATTTGTTTTTAGAACTGTATCTTTCATTTATTTGTACTCAACCATTGAAACAAACAATAAACTTAAATAATCAATAACACTGACGGAGCACAAAAATGTATAGCGTATGGTACTCTAATTATATTATTGTAATGTAGGCTGTGTACATGTGGATCATACGATGACCTTTATTTTTCCGTTTTTAATTATTATTTGCGTCTGTTGTCGGCCTTAACTTCATATCAGTAACTTGTTTATTAACTGCAATAAGAAAAAAAGTGAACAGGAGCTTATGATTTTTACCAGCTATACATGCTTCACCTTGAAGCAGTATAGTTTTGGTCGGTCAGACAATTTTTATTTGGTCAAGATCTTTCACAAAGTATTCTATTGTCACCCCAGACATTAAAAAAACAACATCAAACAGTGCTGAAAATTGTTTATAAAAACAGTTATTATGTTTAAATCATTGGAGAACATCGAGCGGTTGACATTTTAAGTAATTTATCAAAGATGGGAGAGTTTTAGAGCCAGCAATTTTCAG
Organism: Eucidaris tribuloides; assembly: GCA_001188425.1. Lineage (NCBI taxonomy): Eukaryota > Metazoa > Echinodermata > Echinoidea > Cidaroida > Cidaridae > Eucidaris > Eucidaris tribuloides. Next base: position 63,581 of record JZLH01S0005765.1, on the reverse strand, counting down.
GGGTTTGACAGATCATATAGGTATATCTAAAAAAAAATAATTGAAAAGAACTCATTTACCATTTACCAGTAATATACCTTGGCTAAAGTTTCTTAATTTATTGTATTATATCACATTAAATGTAGAATGATATGTCTAACGTATTTTTGTGTAGGCCTGCATCTACATTATATACGAACTGTACGAGAAAATTTATAAACATTAATGTGTTAGTTTTGTGTAGTTTTTTGTTCTTATGAAATTGATTTTGTAATATAATTTGAAAATGAAATGAAAAGCCAAAGAAATATACCCGTAAATTGTGATGAACTGGGCCATAAATTCAATTATTTTCGCCTGGTAGTCTTTCGTCACAAAATATCTATCATGACCTTCAATTTGGCCTTACCCTTCCTATAGACCAGCGGCCGTGTCATAAAGGGGGCAACTTGAGGACAAAGACAAATGCATCACTTTACGTTTCAATGCATTAAATCATATAGCGCATTTCAAATATCAAACTGATCATGGCTCCGTGCTTTTAACGACGCAATTATAATTTCCGTAAGTTTTAACATTTGATGAGCTCAGAAGAAGAATTTAATTCTTTAACAATTCAATTTTAACCATGGTATTTCTCTCGCCCAGCCTAACCTGGCGGTCGAGCCGCTGCGCGGATCGAGAGCAGTTGGATACAGGTTCAAGTCCAATCTGGTCATTTCTTTTTCTGTGTCATTGAAGTATTTGATCAAGTATTTGATCTTATTATATTTTAGAGGTAGCTACATCCATATTCACATATACAAAGAGTACAACAACAACTATGCAAGTACATGTACCATACATTCTCTTTGCAAACCATTCATTAAACATTTGAGATTTCCTTAAACATTACTGAAGAAGTTTATGCAGTAACTTAATTGATTAGCCATGATGGGGTATGGTCCCGGGTCCATGTGGGGGTCGGGAAGGGAGGGGGGGGGGGCAAAACCCCCGTGGATACTCTGAATGTCAGTGTTGAGCATAAAGATGTAGCGGCTTTGTCTTGAATTCAAGGAAATGATATAAGGCTTTACATTTACAGGTCAGTGATACGTTTGGAGAAATCAACAATACCCTGGCCAAGAATCATCATCATCATCATGATCATCATCATCATCATCATCATCATCATCATCATCATCATCATCATCATAATTATGATTATATTATATTATTATTATTATATTATTTTTATTATTATTATTTTTATTATTTTTATTATTATCTTGAGGGTAGCCCCATCAGTGAGCTAGCACTGTTCTCCCCGGGGGCCCTGTTGGTGTAAAGCGGTGTTGATTGTAAATCTTAATACAACAGAAAATAAATTGAAAAAAAAACACCCACACAGAAACACATCAATAAAAAGTAACTTTATTCTGTGCATGCGCCAGTACATACGTACAGGTGAAAGCATTATTGTTTGAGCCTTTCTCATGTTTTGTGACAGATTATTCCACAACATCGCACCTTCATATGTATGCTCTTCTTTCCCTTTTCGGTTTTTAATTTTGGAATGCATATGCCGTAATTAACTGCACCCCTCACTATGCCCCTGGTATGGTAGCTGTGTCTTGCTGCAGAGTGTGTAAATAAAGCCGATAAGTAAACAAAAAAAGGGGGGGGGGTGTTGCCTTCATTGCATTGTATGTGAGTTTGAGTCTTTGAAATTTCCATCTTTCCTCTATCAAATGTTTTGAAGCATAATTATACAAATTTATAAACTGGCGAGAGCTGGGAGAATTTACGTTGAATTTGTTTACCTGAGGTTGAAGGACGAGAAACAAGCATCCAATTACCAGTACTTAATCAGTGTTAATAATTTCAGTACATATCAATTTCTTAACAACAGAACACGCTCCTCTTTTGCGCAGAGAAATACGAGGTTATATAGGCACTGGTCATGCACTACTGACCTCACGCCGCACTGTGTAGGAGCGTGTCTATCGTTTACATTTACACTCGAACGCATAATATAAAGACTGCGAAGATTCTTGACTGAGAGAAAATGGTGACTGTGATTGGTTTTTGCCAATTCCGCGGGCCTTCTCCTAGCCAATAAAATTGTTTTTTACATTTTTTACTAATCCTCAGACTTCCCACTGCAAACACTCTAGTGTACTTTCATTTTATGAAGCGCGAAAGTCAAAAAAAAAAATGAGAAAAGCGGGGATCTTCCACGAGTTTTTTTTTTTTACCAAAAAGGAAGTCTTTAGACTCAATTCTGCGTGTCATAACATTGACTTCGGTCACATAATTTTGATCTAACCTTACAGAGAAACCTTTGATTATCATAAATCTCGTGTCAATAGAATATAAAGCTTGGAAATTTGTTACAATGGCAAAGAAAATGTGCCTAAAACGACGGTTTTAGTTCCAGTTTACCATTGTGTTGCAAAACTCTAGACCATGAAGAAAGTAAAATATCGCTTAGAAATTGATATGTATGACCCTGAGAGAAATTCAACCCATCGAACGTTGCGTATCAGATTTGAACATCACAACACTTACTAGTAAAAATTGTAGAAGGGAAGAAATAACTGGCAGTGGAGTTTTTTTGAACAACGAGAAACCTAAACAATAATAGTAATTACTGAACTCGATTCTTGTTAATAAAATCTTTGTTCTAATTAGGAATTAATTCTTCCAAATCTTATAATTTCCCTCAAAACGAAGAAACACCGAAGTAGTAATACACGAAGTTACCTGGAAAGGGGCCCACCGGGCTACTGGCTCCAACTTTTCGCAGTGACACCTAAATTAAACAGAACGAACGCTGAAAAACAGGGGCCGTCGATCAATGTTCCTGAATGGGGGGGGGGGGTGACAAATGCTCAAAATTTTTCGGAGGCGCCAAATAGCAAACCCCAGAACTTTTGTACCGAAGCGCGCATGAATTGCAATATTGTATGTTTAATAGTATTTTTTAGATAAGTTTTAATGTTTTGTAGTGGCTTTCCAAATGCTTTTTAAACATATCGGCTTGCATTGCCCATTAATGACTCTTTTAAGTTGTCAAGAATTAATCCGGGAGGGGGATCGATTTTTGCGCCCCCCGCCCAATATTTTCATTTGGGTGGTCGACTGCCTCGCCGTTGCCACCTCGGCACCAAGATCGACGCACCTGCTGACAAACTGATCACAGTGTATATGATATTTTGAGCTGCATTGTTCTATAATGTGATTCACGGAAATAGTCAATACGATGGTCCCCAGATGACAACATATGGCGGGGTGGACTCATGAACGTTCTGCGGCGTGTTGTTATAGTTTGCAGGACCACGCTGGGAGCGTGGCGGGGGCACATTGGAAAGGAAAAAGCATTTTTGTAGGTCTGGAACATCGCTCGCCACGAGAGTGCAGCGCGATCCAGTGGGCATGTGCGAAGCCGTGTTCGTGAAAAGGAATAATAAAACAGATTCACGGGGGTTTATATGGCGATGATACGCTGTCGCGCTGGGGGGTAGGCGTGGGGAAAGCAGGGCGAAAATTCCATACACCAAACAGTACGCGCGAATGTTTTGATGAAGTTTGACACAAATGTTGTTTTATTAATTTTTTTGTGACGTCACACTATTAAGTAGCTCCGCATATGTCATGTACAGCTCTTATCAATCTCAGTGAAAAATTGTCATAACTTTTTATATGTTCTCAATTGATAATTGATAATTATTTCTTTATGACTTCTCTGCCACATGTCCCTCATTAGACGAGTATCGTAATTGAATGTAAACTAGTTTGGTATCTGATTCAATGTATACATTGGATGCAGGCAAGTAACAATCAGTTTTCAACAATTTGCTGGGAGGAAAGATGGCACTGTTATGGAGTATTTACCATTAGCATTGTAGATAGGGGGGGAGATGGGATTGGACCCAGACCTCATGAGCGATCATTTCGATACGCTCACATTTAAAAACTTGTTCCAACAAGAAATTCAATCGCAACTATGCCATCGT